>LTAE01011912.1:0-14585 GCA_001647135.1 Pontederia paniculata | reverse complement strand
AGGTGAGAGGATCTTCAAAATTCGAAAAGTCCAGAAATCTCGGAGTTGAGGCATTAACTCCGGAAAATCCCCGTTCCTCGGTTGCATCAACCAAAAATGGAAGGAATTTGAAATTTCAAATACTCAAGCAACTAAATATGAAAAACCTTCTTAAATTAGCTTATATTCCCAAAACCCAATAATGATGATACCGAATATCCAAAAAGTAGAAAATGGAAATAAATTGGCACAAATTATTTACAAAAGTGGTTATTGGGGTAAGCTTTTCGAAAACGGGGTCAACCTAAATAAGTATACATTTTTCTGTCATCAAGTACGCAGACGAGGAAGATGAACATGTGACCTATTTAATCTGACTCCTTATGATCACATCAAAGAAGGAAGATTTCAGACAGACACAATATTATTTGGACACGGGGTACTGTCAATGGTAGACTTAGTGATATAATTATTGATAGCGAAAACTCGGACAACATAGTATCACAACTGATGGTGGACCATTTGAAGTTGGAGACAGAAACTCACCTCCCTATAGGATTGGGTAGATTCAAAAGAATACCAAAATTGAACTTTCACCTACGTGCAAAGTAGCATTTTCTACTGGAAAAAGATACAAACATGAGCTCGTATGTGATGTAGTGGTTATGGATACATGTCAGTTGATTCTTGGGCGTCCTTGGCAATTTGACCGCAGTGTTACTCACAATGGTTGTACTAATTACTATTCCATATCACATTAGCTTCTCTTACCGAAGGAATCTGTCAAAACCTAAACCCAATAGCCGCACATGTATGATAGTTGAACCTAAAGAATTTCATGCAGAAGCTCGACTTGCTCAAAAATTGTTTGTTGTTCTTGTGAAGCCAAGGAGTTCTAGCTCTTCTAACGTCCCTAGCTCGCTGTAGGATCTATTAGATCAATTTAAAGACATCATGCCAGAAGAACTACAACCTGATTTACAACCACAAAGATACATCCAGCACCAAATTGATCTGGTACTTAGTGCAAGCCTTCCGAACCTTGCCTACATCGAATGAGCCTAAAGAGCATGCTGCACTACAAGAGATTGTTTCAGAGCTGATTGCAAGAGGTTATTTCAAGAGAGCACTAGCTCGTGTGTTGTACCTGCATTTTTGGTACCTAAGAAGGATAGAGGTTGGCGAACGTGTGCGGATAGAAGAGACATCAACATAATCAATATTAAATATCGATTTCAAATTCCATGAGTGGAGGATATGCGTGATAGGTTGTGTGGAGCCACTATTTTCTCCAAGCTTGATTTAAGGAGTGTATACCATCAAATTCGAATTTGAGAAGGCGGTGAACGGAAGACGACCTTCAAGATGAAAGAAGGCCTCTATGAGTTGCTGGTTATGCCCTTTGGTCTCTCAAATGTGCCAAGCACCTTCATGTATCTCATGAACGAAGTCCTCAGACTGTTCATTGGTCGATTCCTGGTGGTATATGATGCATTATTTTTGTCCCAGAAAATTGTGCCAAAAACTTGATGCTTATAGACAAATATTGCTAGCAAGTGCACTAGTCGATCAAGTAATAAAGTGTTAAGAGTAAGAGTTGTCGATCCCATGAGAAATTAGTTTAACTGGCTATCTAGTTTCAGGGGCTAATAGGAGATAACAATGAGTTGGGAAAAGTGAAATTAGAGAAAGATGAAAGGATAACCTAATTATGCCTAAGACCTTAGGATGAGAGATAATAATATTAGAAACAAACTTTATTTCACCTTGACTGTAATTGATCTCAACAATAATGAATAGACTTGACTCTTAATGGATTAAAAACACTTAATATATGATCTCCATTAACGAGTAAATCAACTATCCCCAACCTAGTAAAACTAAAAGTACTCCTTAACGGATCTACTCTCAATCTACTAAGATTAGGATGCAAAGATATGTATTCCTAAACTATTGAACTACCCTTAACGGGATAATTCAACAGACCACAAATCTAGCCATCCTTAACGGATCAGCAAGATAGGACATAAAGACAAACAATCATGTTCATAAGAATCAAATAAAGTATAAGCAATACTAAAAAGGGTTCAGAAGTTTGCTCTATCAATTAAGACTTTTACAAACTAGAAATACAGTCAAAAAGGTTACAGAAAATACCATCCCAATAATATGTAGAACTGAAGTACTCTTCTGGATTGATGATGAATTTCTGCACAATCTTCTTAACAAATGCACCACGTAGAAATCTTCTCAGCAGCCCTTCAAGTTGCTCTCACATTTTTATCTAAAGGTCAGGTTGTAGGCTCCTAGCATGTCTTAGAATATCCTAGCATCTGATTTCTGGCTCTCATGATGTGTATTTATAGCCTCCAAAGGGTTTATAAGGCTTCCATAGAGTTTGAGAAAGTCTGGACCATGTAGAGATAAGAAAAATCCTAGTTGAATTCGTAATTGGCTTTGTGGTTGAGATTTAATCCTTTAAAACATCTTCAAATCTTCTTAATAATATTTCTTTTTTAACCCTAAAGAGTTTGGATAGGGGTAGAATCCTTTTCCGATTGAAATTTCTCCAAAAGAACCGAGTTTGAGCGAGAACGGGCAAAAATGCGCGTGTTGTTATGAGTTGTAACATATTTAATGGGTTGTAACAAAGGCTATCACGATATGTGATGTAATATTATGACCTGTGAAATGCAATATTATGATCTGTGATTTTATAACGACCCGTAACACGGGGTATTTGAGCCTGAAAACTATATTTCTTGTAACTTATGGTCCGTAACATTATATAATGGCACGTGACATCATAAAATTTCATTTTTTCATCACTGTAGGGGTCGTGAAACTCTAGTACGGCCCGTAAAAAGCATTGTAATGACCCGTGATAGGATATCACGGCTCGTTACATTGTAATATGCAGAATTGGGCTTGATGTCAAGGCTGTGATGTTGTGTAACGGCCCGTGAAATTCAAATATTATGATCTTTCGAGCGTAGATTTGATTCCTTTCATTGTGTAGACTCTCCTAGGCCCTTCCTTGCTTTCTCCAAGTGATTTTCCACAAAGAAATACCAAACTTGGTAGATTCATGACTCAAAGAAATAGAAAAAAATAAATGATAAAATGGATGCATGCTTATGACAAAATTAACAAAAATGAAGTTAAATATATTGCCTAAAAATATATTAAAATATGCATGCATCAATATACTTTGACGATATTCTCATCTATGGTTGATCAATAACAGAGCATTTTCAGCATCTCCAAGAGGTTACTCCAAACATTTCACATTCACAAATTATATCTTAATCCCCGTAAATGTTGTTACATGCAACCACAATTGGTGTCCTTGGGGTTCCTGGTTGGAGCTGATGGCCTAAAAGTCAACCAACCAATGTGCAAACTATCTCTGAGTGGCCTACAACAAAGAATGTTGTAGAATTGCGAAGTTTCCATGGTTTGGCATCTTTTTATCGACACTTTATTCATGACTTCAGCACAATCATGGATCCTATCATCTCTTGCCTCAAGAAAAATAATTTTCAGTGGGGAGCAGAGGCAGCATGAAGCTTTGAAGTTATCAAAACCAAGTTGATGATGACACCCGTACTTGCATTGCCAGACTTCGAAAAAATGTTTGAGGTAGATTGTCACGCTTCCGAGGTTGGAATAGGAGTAGTCTTATCCCAGGCCCAACATCCTATTGCTTTCCACAACAAGAAGCTCAATGATACACGATGCAAATGGATCACATATGAGCAAGAGTATTATGTTGTGGTTCGGACTGTAAAACATTGGGAGCAACTATTTAATACAGCGAGAGTTTGTTTTGTTCACTGATCATGAATCTCTGAAACACGTCGTCTCATAGTCGTGTTAATCGTATGCACGATAGATAAGTTTCTTTTCTCGAGCGATTTACATATTTGATTCAACATAAATATCGCGCCACTAATAGGTTTATTGATTATCTTAGTCGATGTACACTCTACTCACCACATTATAAAGTGAAATTATTGGGTTCGATGGTTTGAAAGATCTTTATGAAATGGATGATGACTTCAGCCATGATTGGAAGAACTGCCAATTGAACCAGCCAACACATGGGATGCATATACAAAATGGGTTTTTATTTCAAGGTAATAATCTTTGTATTCCATGCTCGTCTTTACGGGAAAAAATCATACGTGACTTGCATGCAGGGGGTTTGACCGGCCACTTTGGGTGAGATAAAACCACTGCTTTGATCGAAGAAATATTATATTGGCCTCATTTGAAGAAGGTTCTAACTTTGTTAGGTGATGCCAAGTCTGTTAGGTGGCAAAAGGATCTTCTTAAAACACAAGGCTATATCTCTCGTTACCTACACCTGTGGTTCCATGGGAGAATATTAGCATGGACTTTGTTCTCATATTTCCATGTACACAATGAGGTACAGGTTCTGCATTTGTTGTCATGGATCATTTTTCCAAAATGGCTAATTTCATTCCTTGTAAGTGTATCGCATATGCTGTCAATGTGGCACCTCACCACTGAATGTTGAACTTAGCTAGTCTTCGCCTCCGACCCGACCCAACTTGTTCTTCCGCGAAATAGTTTGTCTCAATGGGATTCAAAAGTCAATTACTTCTTATTGTGATACCAAGTTCCTTTCACACTTTTGGAAAACGTTGTGGCAGAGGTTTGACACTACTCTTAAGTATAGCATCACTTGTCACCCTTAGACAGATGGTCGAATAGAGGTTGTTAATCGATCTCTGGGTAATTTGTTGCGTGCAATTTCTGGTGACCAGCCTAAGCAATGGGATCTTTCCCTCACACAAGCTGAATTTGCTTTCAATAGTATGGAGAGTCGAACTATAGGCGAGCCCCTTTTGAAGTCGTTTATGGATGTTTACCTTGTCAAGCTCTTGATTTGGCTATTCAAATTATGAGAGATGATATCCCTGCCTCAATGGAGGATCTCATCTCCAACTTGTTGTAGATTCATTCTCAAACTAAAACTAACATCTCAAACTCTAATACCCAGTATAAAGCATCTGCTGATCAACATCGATGGTTTAAGAGTTTCAAGGTTGGAGATTCGGTCATGGTTTTTTCTCCGGCGAGAGTGATTCCTTGTTGGCACTTACAACAAATTGAAAAACAAGAAATATGGTCATTGCAAAATTATTCACAAAATCAATGACAATGATGATGTTACTCGCCCGAGGTCGAGCTCTTTTCAAGATGGGGGGCGGAGACTGATGTAGGAGATGGTGTTGTAGCCTACAAGACATGAGATTACTTGGTGTCAAAGTCTGAGTTATTTAAGGAATTTAGTTGCTGTTAGTATTTGATTTTTATTGAGTTAATCTTTCCTTATTTAGTCTATTGAGAGTCCTAATTAGGGTAAAACTTGTATTGTTGAATCTATAAAGAGCACAACTAAGTTGTTTGCTGGATTATTATTTTTCGAACTTTCAAAATTTGTTGGCTTCTTTCTTCCTTGGTTGCAATGCACATTCGTCTGGTGTTGTCCTTTCTTGACAACTTTGCATCACAATTACCTTCTATGTGTGCCAATTTTGATATATAATCGTATCAGGTTGCTACGGTGACCCATAGGGATTACTTCCGCTGTTGTGCCATTGTGTTTGCGACATCAACTTTTTGGGTAATTACCCAATTACATGATCTTATTTTGATTCATTCAAACTATTATATCAAATTGTATCCATGGGTATTTTTCTACTTATCCATTTTACGCTGAGGTCATGCCAAAATTTTTGGCTATTCACAACTTAGATTATTTTCGCTTATCATGTTTTCACAACGTTAATATATTTGAATTTGAATTAGTGAATTGACTATTTAACCCCCTTTGTGACGGCTAACGATCGATTATGTCAGGGTTGGTCGTCACACCACCTCAGTATCTAGGAAGCGGTGTCATCGTCCAACTCGCGTGGCACTAAAGACCACACTATTCACAAGTTGGGTGAGGCCCACTATAGCCCAGACTAATTTGGTGTCGCCTTAGATCGAGACCTGCTTAAAGAATGAGAACTTGTTTACCGCTCCACCCCAACCCCCTTTGGTGAATACTGTAATTTTTGCGTGTTGTGGCATGGCATTTGAGGTTCCCTCTAGGGGTTGGTGGATCTTTCGGTGTTTTGGTGTGTCCGGCCACTAGATCTGAAGATTGCTCATCATCAATCATGGGAATTGTCTCCATAGGTATGTTAACAACTAATTTGGTTCTATGGTGTTCCTTTTCTTAGTTCGTTGGATTTTCTCCAACTTATTTTTCTTTCAGATGGTGCCTTCACTAGCCCGGCTCTTTAGGGATCCTCGAGAATTTGCTTTTCTTGATTTTTGTGTAGCTTGCTTGTTTTGTTTGGATCCCATCGATCTTGTATTTTTGCAATCTTTTCTGTATGTGGTGTCCGTTATTTCTGTTGGATCATGACCAGGGCCATTAAATGATCCCTAAGGCACACGCCCACACTACTAGGCATCAACTTCCCCTTTCCTTGGCCATGACAGTTGATGGGTATCCTTCATATTCAGGCATGTTTCATGTTCATGACCTATTCAGTCGTAGTTGAACCAAACAATTGAGTGTTGATTTTCATTCCTCATAGAAATCTGATTTTCATTCCTATCACTACTGGTGTTGACCACTCCTAGTATTGGAAAATCTTCATTTTCATTTCTTGTGTGTATTCTTTATAAAAGAAATTTGATGTGCCTATAAGGCAAAACATTATGTTTTATATTTAAATTATGGATATGTTAACATATTGTGATAGTTTTTTTTTATTTAAATAGACTGAAATAGTGTAATGACCCTAGAAGTACACCTCGCCACGTGGTAAAATGATATCTTAAAAACGCTGCGACATCGTATATATCTTGACTTTATAGTTGACTCTTTTATCAGTAAAAAAAAATTGGAAAATAAAAACTTTCAGAACTTTAAAACTCTTTTCATAAAATAAAATATTGAAAAATTCTTAAAATAAATTGTCTCATAGATTGACTAATACAACTCGATGGAAAAAAAACTAAACTAAAAGACATCACAACTAAGGATCACTAATCATATGTAATAGTAGCCACCACAAGCATTTGTCGTCGCATGCACCACCAGTCATCATCTCTGCACGTCATTCACCTACAAGATCCAAAATAGGAGATGCAATTCTCCCATGAGACACCTAGTAATGTAACAATAAATAAACTTAGCACAATAAATAAATGCAAGAATAAGCTAATGACAAATGAGTCGAAATATCAATTATTTCTATCTTTCATTCTTTCAATACTTAGATTTCTTTCATCATCTTTAGCATACTTTACTTTCTTTGCATAAGGAGCGAGATATGACATATAGTCAAACATCATTCACTCTATACATAGTTTGCTTTCTTTATACAAGGAGCAAACTATGACCAATGGTCAAATATCAATTACTCCACATCATCAATCTTTCATCATTACGTCATCTTTTATTACTCACTTTTCATCAATCTATCTTCATCATTAACCCCAAATCATCTAATGCAACATGAAGAATGCAATAAATTAAATCAAGTGATTATCTTTGTTATCTTTGACTTATCCCATTAATGACTTTGAGGTGACTTTGAGAGTTGCTTTATTGTCACTTTGAGTATGCCTCATGAGTCTTTGGTTGTCTCGCTAATAGGTCAATGGGGGTGCACAAGTCATAACCGAAAAGGATGCTCGAGAAATTCTTTTGTTGCATGGTAGAGAGAAAGTCAAACAACAAGAAGGTAGTAGTTGATCTACCAGTTCTATCTTTAAAACACTACCACTTAATCTTTCAATGCATGACGACCTCATCATTTAATTAAGTGAAATATGGTTACCATTTGTCTTGTCCACATATAAATTTTCAATTTCTTTGAAAAACTATTTGTCTACAAGACTTTTAATAATTAAATAAACACTCCAGCATGGCTGACACAGGTCGTATCAAACACGAACATAGGTCGTGTTCAGTGCTGGTCATCATCTTGTCAATAGCTCAAAATGGGTAGTCGACGTAGGTCGTGTCTGGATATGACATGCTTCGTATTTCACCATCAATAACCTCTTGGACGTGGGTTGTGGTTGTGTTTGTGGGCCATGTTCCATCTCTTAATGTGGGCTACATTTGATACATTGTAAATTCTTTAATCATTATTTGATGCACGATCAGTGTGTTAAGGTAACATGGGTGGTGTCATATCTCAACTTGGGTCATTTTCCACAATCAATATGATTTGGGTTTCTCTTTCATTCATCTTCAGTCGAAGCGGACCATGTCCGAATCTAATGCAAGCCATGTTATACTTGTTCTTCCATTATTAAAATCATTCATTTCGAATACGTGTTTTATGTCCAAGAGATGTAGATCGTGTCTGGCTCATCGGGTCGTGTCCATCAAAATAGGTGGCGCTAAGGTTTTCATGAAATCTAGATGCGAACGGTGTCCGAGGTGAACGCAGGCCACATTTTGCTAAAAACACGATACATTAGAGTTTACATTGACAGACACAAACTGTGTTCAAAGAGGACGCAGGCCGTGTTCCGTCGTCATGGCCATGATCCTATTTTTTTTTGTAAGTCAAGGCCGAGGTAGTCTATTCATAACTAAGATTAAACAACATGCTTATTATCATAACTTGTCAATTTTTAACATTACCCTAGCATGTAATTTATTTAACATGAAAAGTTTATCTAAAGGGATCCACCTATTTACATACCTAGTTTGTAGGGATTTTCGAGTTTGTTTCCACGGGGTCTTCACCTTCACCTCCCTGCACCTCAATCTGTTGTAGATTTTCTTCACATTCTCCTAACGAGATTTTGGCATAACTTTAGGAGAGAGAAAGAGGGAAAGGAAAACCTTAATGAAGAGGCAAAACCTTACCTCTTGCACCTGGTGGGAAAGAAGAGAGTGGAGGGAGAGAAAACTCTGGTGGCTAGGGCTTGGGGAGAGAATGAGGGCTTTTTTTCTCTATAGGTGTTTATATAGGTGTGTTCTCTAGGGTTTTCTAAGTTTAAATCCAATTAACCCCTATCTACCTATCCAAATTCTAGAATTTATTTGTCTAAAATATTATTGTTTAATTAAACTCTAAAATATAAGATTATGATTTATTTAATTTTCATCTTTAATTATCCTAAGACCACATCACTATCTGTGATCTCCTTGAACATGATTCATGTTTGGCCTTGTTCACAACACGGCTCGTGTCACATCCAAACACGATGTGCGACAGATGTTACATAATAAACTTATTAAAAATAAGAATTTATCAACCAAGACGAAGGTATAGGCTTAACAAAAAGAGTTGAGCACTCTTTCCACATCTCTGATTATAGTTCCCAAGTTGTTTCATCATCTTGTTGTCAAGTCCATGCCACTTTGACCAGCGCCACCTTCTTGGCGTTGTAGGCGATGCTCTAGGATCTTTACCGGTTGCTCTTCATAAGTGAGATCCTCCTTCAAGTTGGATTCCTCAATCCTGATCGCATTGACATTATCATGTTGATACTTTCAGAGAATGGAGACATGAAAGATATTGTGCACACGCCTATAAGAATGGGGTAGTGCTAGTCTTCATGCTCTCTCACCAATCAGCTCTAGCATCTTGAATGGACCTACATAATGAGGGCTAACTTACCTCTTTTCCTGAACCTCATGACACCCTTGGTTGGGAAGACCTTCAGCATTACCTTGCCCCCCACTCTAAATATCAGTTCCCATTGTCCCTTGTCAGCATAAGTCTTTTGTTTGCTCTACGCAACTTAGATCCTTTTCCTGATCAAATCCACTCTATCAATGTATTCCCATACTACCTCTGGGCCCATGAGCTTCCGCTCGCCTACCTCACTCCAACATGCTGATGAACGGTAAGGCCTTCCATATAGGGCTTCAAAAGAGGTCATGCCTATGTTGGAGTGGTAGCTATTGTTGTATGAGAACTCAATCAATAGCATGTTATCGTCCCAACTACCATGTCAATCTAATGCACATGCTCTGAGCATGTCCTCTTGGATTGCCCATCAGTATGTAGGTGGAATATTGTATTGTATTTCAGCTTGGTCCCGAAGGCATCCTAGAAATTTCTCTAAAGCCTTGTCGTGAATCTCGAGTCCCTATCAAACACTATAAATACTAGGATCTCGTGCAACCTAATGATCTCCTTGACATAGATATTCGTTAGACTTTCCACTGATTGCTTCCATTTAATAGGGAGGAAGTGCGCAGACTTTGTGATTTTGTCCACCATTACCCATATAACGTCGTGTCCACTCTTGATTTTGGGTAGCATGGTCACAAAGTTCATTGCTATGTGCTCCCACTTTCACTCCGGGATGTTCAAGAGTTTGAGCATACCACGAGGCCTCTAGTGTTTTATCTTCACTTGCTGGCATACTATGCATCTGGATACATACTCAACAATCTCCTTCTTCGTATTATTCCACTAGAAGGTCATTTGCAAATCCTTATACATCTTAGTATTCCTTGAATGAATGACAAACTCTGACTTGTGACACTCATCCAATACCTCCCTTCTTAACATTGTGTCATTGGAACCCATAGGCGGCCTTGGTATCTGATTCCCCTATTTGCAGGCAGATGAAATCGTTTGCCTCGTAACTGCATCTCTTGTTCATGTGACTGAACTTTAGGTCTATTGCTTGGGAACTGATAATCATGTTCACAAAATCTACTTATATTTGGTGAACCATCAACATTGCACCACTCCTGTCGAGTCTCGAATTCCACTGAATAATGTCCTTTAGTTGACTCCATTTGTGTATCCTCATGTTGGCCAATGTTCCTTCCCACTTCCTACTCAAGGCATCGACAACTGAGGTGGCCTTCCATGGATGGTATCCGATGGTGATTTCGTAGTCCTTTAGGAACTCGATCCACATGCGCTATCTCAGATTGAGGTCTCTTTGAGAGAAGATGTACTTCAAACTTTTATGATTAGTGAAAATCTCAAATGTCTCGCCATAGAGGTAATACCTCTAGATATTCAAGGCGAAAACCACCAATGTCAACTCTAGGTCATGCATGGGTTAGTTGACTTCATGCGTCTTGAGTTGCCTTGGTGCATACACGACAACCTTTCCATGTTGCATGAGTACACAAATGAGACTTGTGCCACAAGCATCATTATACACCACATATCCACCACTCCCAAAAGAAATGGTGTGTTGGTGCTATAGTCAGTTGGGTCTTGAGTTCTTGGAAGCTCTATTCACATTTTTTTGGGACCAGACAAACTTCATTTCTTTCTTTGTTAAGTTTGTCAAAGGCGACACAATTTTAGAGAAGTCTTGATAAATCAGTTGTAATAGTCTACCACCCCCAAGAAGCTGCAAATTTCTCCCACGTTCCTTGGTGGTGACCAGTTTGAGACTGCTTCCATTTTGTCGGGTCCACCGTGATCCCTTGCTTTGACACTATAATCATGAGGAACATAATCTTATCCATCCAAAACTCGCATTTGAACAACTTTTGCATACAATAGATGTTGCTGCAAAGTCTCCAAGACGATCCTGATGTGTTCCATGTGGTCCTCTAGGCTTGTTGAGTAGATCAGGATATCATCCACAAAAATGATGATAAATTGATCTAAGTAGGGTATGAACACCCTATTCATCATATTCATAAAATCAGCAGGTGAGTTTGTCAATCCAAATGGCATTGCCAAGAACTCAATAATGCCCCTTTCTTGATCTGAATGCGGTCTTGGGTACATCCTCCTCATCAACTTTGAGTTCGTGGTAGCTGCTCATCAAGTCGATCTTTAAGAATATTGCGACCATTGATAGTCAATCAAAAAGATCGTCTGTACGCGATAGAGGATACTTATTTTTTATGTCTATTTGAGCATCCTGTAGTCGATGCATAACTTGAGGTTTCTGTTTTTCTTCTTCACAAATAAGACAAGAGAATCCCAAGGTGAGACCTTGGTATTATAAATTCCTTGTCGAGAAGCTCTTGATGTTGCTTCTTGAGTTCTTGCATTTCTGTAGGTGCCTTTGAGATCATAGTTGTTTCTAGTAGCAGCTTTATGCAGAAATCCACTTCCCTATGTGGTGGCAATCAAGTGTTGTCTTTAGGGAAAACATCTAAAAGGTCCTTGACAACTTCCAACTGCTAAGGATCCTTCTCCTTAGACTTAGTGCTGGTGACACTAGTCAAATATCCTCTGCATCCCTTCTCAAGTAGGATTGTAGTCACCAACACTCTAGTGTCATTTGTTATCCTTCTTTTAATTGTTTCTTGTTGTCTGGTCTGTACTCTGGCTAGTAGATCTGTGAATCCTCCCATGCTGCTATTGCGGACTGACTTATAGCCACGAAGAGATGATGGATCTGAAATAGGAGGAGAGCGTAGTTACAATAATAGATGGAAAGAAGAGAGGAGAAGAGAAGACTATGTTCGAGCCCCATTTTGCTCCAAGATTTGTAGAAGATACAGAGAGTGTAGATGTTTGTGGTTGTTCTCCAAAAAAATACATCATGTCCCTCATTTATTTCTTATTTATATGCTTTTAGTTAACATCCTCTTCTTGTTTAGATGATTCTATTACAACTAGCACATGCCTCCTTAACATTCTTACATTTTTTCTTAACTACTTTGCATATTATGCATTATAGAATCTTGAAAATGCGTTGGTTTCTTCTTTTCTTGTACTGATTTGTTGCCATTTGAGCTGCTAGTCATAACATTTACTCCCTCTGACATAGATAAAACATCGTCCTCGATGTCAAAGTCGGATATGAATGTTGGAAAACATTAAGATCCTCCCAAGCGGCATTGTTAACTCTTAGCCAGTCCACTGATCTAGCACTTGAGGAACAAAACGTCATTGATGGTTAATCATTCAAGTACAAATAATAGCTTGAGGACAAACCATCAGATCATGTCCTTTAGAAAGCTCAGACAAAATCCCAACATAATTAATAGGACCATATACTTGTTTCAACTTAGAAATATGAAAAACATGATGAATTCTAGATGTAGTCGGTAGCTCAAACTCATAAGCTACAAATCCACTTCTCTTCTTAATGTAAGTGACAACTTGTAAGACTCTCTTCAAACAAGTGAATCTTGCTTGTAAGGTTGTAATTTCACAAAGACCAAATCTCCCACGGTGAATTCCTTGTCTGTTCAGTATTGATCAGCTAGATTTTTCATCCTTTGCTGCAATTTTTTTTTCAAATAGGATCTAAGAATATGCAAAACCTCATCTCTATCTCTCAACTCAACATCCACTACCTCCACATTAGACTGACTTTTGGTATAAGCAGGAATTATAGGCTGCTTTCTTAGATCCAATTTCTTCATTATAATGTGTTACTAGTGAACTGAAAGATGTATTGTAAGAATACTCTATCCAAAGTAGATAATTGACCCAGGATGTAGTTGTTAAAGTAAACCCCCAAGTATCGTTGCATGCATCGATTGACTACCTCCATTTGAGGATGGCATGATGTACTCATTGTTAACTGAGTATTACTCAACTTAAAAAGTCCTTTTCAAAAAGAACTCAAGAAAATAGGATCTCTATCTAAGAAATGATTCTAGGAAAACCGTGTAATATCACTATCAATCGACAAACAACATAACAAATTTGGTTGTAGTATAATAAGTAGGTAAAGTCCCAAAATGATAGTACTTAGATAATCTATCCACCACCACCACCACCACTGATAACCCTTTGACAACAGGCAAGGAGGTAGCAAAATTCATTGAAATATCTTCTCACACCCTCTCCAGAATATGAAGAGGTTGTAATAGACCAGGAGAAATAGTGGTGCAATACTTTATTTGCTAGCACATCTGGCATCTCCTAATAAACTAATCCACAAACTTTTTAAGGCCATCTCAATAAAACATGCACAAATTCTTCTATATATTTTCAGGATTCTCAAATGACCACCAATAGGGGTAGCATGAAACTCCTATAGTATAATAAGAACAAGAGAAGAACCACTAGGCAAAAGTAAATGATCATTTTTGAATAGTAATACATCCCTCATTACTAACCCAGATTACTTTGTTGACCCGCCATGATCTTCCCAACCAGATTCTTTAATTGACCATTTCTACCATATTCATACTTTATTGGTCAACTAATGTGCAAATATTATTGTCTGGATAACACATCAGCTATCCTATTTTCAATTCTTGGCTTGTAGACAATAGTATAATCATAGCCAAGCAATTTGGTTAAATAATGTTGTTGTTCAGGAGTTTGAATCATCCGAGTAAGAATTTCTTTAAGACTTTTATGATATATTGTAACGCCCCCAAAATCTGACCTTGCCACCTTGCAAAAATCTTGACTTTGGAGACGCCACCACATCATATCAGTACATTTGGCTTGACCATTTGACTGGTCAACCTCAGGGCCACATCAGATAACAATAACAATATAACTAAAATATCTTTTTCCAATATAAAGACTAATAATCCAATACATAGTTCCAACAAAATTACTAGACATCAATGACTAATCAAATAACTATAAGGACTCAGAACAATATCCATCTCTATCAGATGACTAGCAGGACTCAACCAG
>LTAE01011911.1:3808-14586 GCA_001647135.1 Pontederia paniculata | reverse complement strand
AAATAATAGTCATAAGTATGATAACTAAATAATTTAGAGATGACATCTTATAAAAGCAAAAATTTTGCAAAATCATATAAGTATGATAAAATTCATACTTTTGATAAATGCAAAATAATATGCTTCTAAAAAGATGAACATTTAGTTCCACACAAGTTGACAACATATGGACAATATCTTCAAAAAGTAATAATTTTGCAAAATCATAAACTATGACAAATTCATAATTTTGATAAGTGCAAAAGAATATACTTCTAAGAAGATAAAAAAAAATTCATAATATAAATGTCAACTATGCACTACATGTGCATAAATAAAATATTAAAAAGTAAAATATGGCTAGGCAAAGGTATACAAGCTCCGATGCCACATGTTAGAATAAACATACATAAACCATATAATATATAAAGCGGAAGCAAATAAAATAGGATGAACATTTAAGCCTTTAGCCATAGCCTAAACACATAATGTGTTAATAACAAAGATCTTCTAATTTATAGGCCACACAATGTGATGGAAACATGTAAGTGTTGGCTTTAACTAGAGACTTTGCCCTTTAGAAGTATTTATAGGCTTCCTCCCATCAAGGAAGTTGCTTATGTAGTTAGTATAACAATTTATTTAGAAGTTATAAGAACTACTTAATATCACACAAATAGTTTAATTAATATAATAAATTATGATCATATAAATTTAAATATCAAATATATATTAAATTTCAACATTGCATTCTTTGAAATCGGAAAAAGAATTAGTGATATAACGAAAATGGTATAATGTTGACATATAGTTATGTTCGACCGATTCACTATTCCATTGTGCTTTTATTTATTTTTTTTTCTCTACTAGGTTAGTTTGTATTATGAGAATATAAATATAAAGATAATGTTATATTTTAAAGGCAACTTTTGATGGTGATTGATTAAGAGAATTGTAGCATGATCGACAACTTCTGAATTTATATTTTAAAATTCAAATTAAAATTAATTGTTTTTTTTAGTTTCATGATTCACGCGATAGATTAAGCTAAATTAAAATTATCAACAATTGACACGTAAAGAAAAATATTAAAAATATAAAATAAATTGATATTTTAATCATTTAAACTTTTAAATAGTTGATAGGTTTCAAATTTAATAAGGAATAGTAATTTACGGACATTAATTAACTTTTTTATATGAACCTTCATGTCTGGGAACTCAATAAAATTTGACTAATATATAAATATTTGACCGGGATCATGACCCATTTCTATTTAATTCTTTATTCAATTATAAAGGGAGGAACCAAAACGATGAAAAAGTTAACAAGTGTATAATTCTATTTTATATTTTATTCCTTTTTCCGGCAATTTGAGAAGAAAAGAGAGTAATAAAAAATAACTTTACACCCTCTCCCACTAACACATTTCTTTTTCCTTCCATCTCTTTCCGTCATTCCCAAGCATGTGTTTAGATCTCGTTTGATTAAAAAAAAACACTCGTTTTGAATTAGACATATGACCTAATATAACAAAATAGATAAAAATCAAACTTAAAATATTTTGATTCACAAGTTCAAAGATGTGCCATTGGATTTCACGCTTATTCTTAAAAAATATTATTTTGATAACAAGAATAATTGTCCTCAATAAATCATTCTCCATTTGTTTTGGGGCATAAAAATGATTCAGGTTTAATCTTCATCTTTATCCACAAAATGAGGATTGAAAATTCTTAACGGCTACATTATCATTTGTAATAGTTTTTTCTCGGTATAGTTAAGGATTCTTCTATTGTGCTTTGAATTATTATATAGTTTGTACTCAAAATTATAAAAGAAAAATTGATAACAAAAGAAACATGTAAATATGTGATGATAGTGAAGGATTTGAACAGTTAAAATGATTCATTATATGATTAATTTAATATTTTGGCATGAGCTCTAGGATAGAGGATAAACTCTTATGTCAATATTTGTCCCCAAATCCTAGGAACACAAAAAAATGGGCTTAGGGTTGTTTTGAAATCAAGAAATTGCACACATAATCAAATCATGAATTAATACAAAAGCTGAAAAAACAAAACTTTGACCGACCCGGGTCAACAAATAAATTTTTTTTATCAATAAACTATAAAGAAGTTTTCGAATCAATAATTTGATCTGAATTTATCTTTTCATTCTTTCGAATACGATATTAATTATATGCTAATAATTTTAGACAGAGATGAGTCTAAACGAACTATAGTAGAAAAATACATATTTTTGTTGCATTTTAAAAAAAAAAAAACTTTTAACACGTATAGAATTACTCAATTGACATAAACTATGAGATAAATTTTTATAAGTTATAAATGATGACATTAAATCTATAACAATGTAATTGCCAATTAAATTAAAAATACAATTATTGTCAGCTTGATGGAATGATATTATCTGTTTTATAAATGTAAAATTGATTACAATATAGGCTATCTTGAAACAAAAATAAAATTTAATGCTGCAACTTCTTTAATATATTTTTTTTTCATATTCTTTCCTTTACTTATAATTATATATGTATTCCAAAAAAGATTACAGAACAATCCGCGTTACCTATTCCGGATGATGACTTGTGATTATGACATGCTCTTTTTACGGGAGGATGATGAATAGATCATGCATGCATTGCAAGTAAAGTTTATTTTATCCATTAGCAACATTTCATTTACGAGAACAGAACAGGTTATACATTATAATAATAATATCTGCATGAACTATTCAAGCAATTAAATTGACTGGCATAAATGTTCTAGATTCAAGCAATTATGTCATGAGGATAAAGACCCTTAACAGCTTCCAAACTCCCTATGCAGTTCTTATTGAAGTTATTCTTCCCAAAGTCCCAACCACTTTGCTGATGGGTTCAGTTCCCATGGCGCAATCACACGCAATGCGGCCCCTCATGGGATCACGTCATGGTTTCACTGCACAGCGAAAAGAACTTATAAACAAATATTGAGAGAGAGAGAGAGAGAGAGAGAGAGAGAGAGAGAGAGAGAGAGAGAGAGAGCAATTATGTTACAATAATAAGAATAATTACTATATATATATGTTACTGTTATTACAAATCGTCTAAAGTATGTGTATTGAACAATAAAAGAAAAACTACCTCGCGGAATCCACCAATTAAGTGAATTAATTTGTCGAATCAGAATGCCATGAGTCAAGAAGCCATGTAAATAGCATTAAGCCAAACAATATTTTTCAAAATCAAGTTTCTTTTTTTTTTGTTTGGAACCATGGACAATAGTTAATTCGCTTCTAAATCTAATCAGGTATGATATTTATCTCCATTTTTATATAATTCGATTAGTAAAATTATAATATTATTTAAACAGTATCTGAACAAAAATGATTGTTAAAATCAACAATGAGTATCAAATAATATGGGTATAGAAATGATTTAAAAGTTAGTATTAGTATCAAATAATATGGATATGGAAATGTTAAAATCAACAATGAGTATCAACATATTTATTGCTTTTCAAACTTATTCAGTTTGAAACAAATGAAAGATTTAACTTGTTTTTCAAAACTTGTGATTTATTTATATCCTTATATTTATAGATTACTTAATTAAATTAAAATATAAGTAATATATACAAATAATATATTTAAATAAGAGTTAGTGTTAGTTGATACTTAAATACATGTTGTTTTATAATTTGTTTTGATCTAGACCTATCGAGCTACTGACACCTAACTAATTTGGTATTCGAGCGAGAACGAAAAAGATAAACTCTAGCTAAATTGATGACTCTAGAAATTAAATTTGGGGCTACTAGCATTCGTCGACCCTAGAACATAGTCTTATTATCCAACTTGCCAACAAAACTTGGCTGTTAATTGTTTCATATTTTTAACCATTATATTTTGAATGTCCAAAGCAATCAAATTAATCAAGTTTACGTAACTTGATTGTTTAATATAGACAATCAATTCAAAAAATAATGATCAAAATCATTAGACTGCATGAATATATCATTAACTTGGGTAGTTTTGTCCTTAGGAAGAGATATAACATTAAGTCGGAATGGGTATAGCCTATCTGGCTTGTTCGCAAGATTTCGAAAGGTGTATGCCTAGTATTGTTGCATATTCAGATGGATGCAACCGCAACCTCATATGGTGCACGATGCTCACTCGAATCGCATAATGCTTGTGTCAGTGCATGTAACAACATCGTGTGATATCTAACGATACAAATTCCCTACGTTATGTGATGCCTTGCATGTCGCTCACTGTGACACCCTGCTTGACACCTGTGCACTGCCAATTCATCCTCTCACCTAACTTTGTCCTTGTTATGGTCATCATCTACGTATCACTATCATTCTCACTTTGTCCTTTTGTGGCAACCATTTCTTTTGTTTGCCGGTGCACTAAGGAACCCAAGCTGTGATATAATTTATTATGAATAATGTGCTATAGAGGATTACACATAAAGAAAAAGACATAAGAGTTATGAGATTTTTTTTAATTAGGTTACGTCATCTAGCTTATTCATATTTGGTGAATTACAAACAAAATATATACCACCCCCACCCCCTGCGATTCCCAACACCACGTCAATTCCCTCGGTAGGAAGGATCATCATAAATCCCAAAAAGCTTCCTTTGAGCTTGTTGACAAGTAAATGTCGAAATTTGCCATATATGGGGACACAAATAAGAGATATTGATGAGGATTACACATATGGTTACAAACAAAGTTATAGTTTGTTGCGGATGTTACACGAGAGAAAATATTACACATAAATGATGAAGATATGAGATTATGATATTCATCCTTTACTAGGTGATGATTTGTAGTTTTTATTAGATTTGGAAAATAATAAATAGATTACCACCCAACCCACATCCACGAATTAGTATAGACCCACAAGTCCTCCTCCAGCTCATTAAAAGTCATTTTAGATGGGGCACCAGACAAATGATACAAAGGAGAATATTGATACAGATAATACATGAGGGCATGAAATGAGTTACATCAATTTGTTGCAGCTGTCAAATGAAAGAGAAGATTGTTGAGCAAAAACTTATATTGTGTGATTGATGTGAAAAGGCATCCAGTCCTAGAAACCCAAGGTGTGACGATCTTGGGCTGGGGCAACCAAACGAATCCAACGAAATCAACAAGTTTTACAATATAACCTGACACACAGCTCCAATCGCAAGTATATGACCTTCCTTGTAGTTTTAAGGTCGAATCCACTAGAAAATCAGACTTTCACTATCCAACTATTCTATCATACTACGAACCAAATCAAAAGAGGGAAAGTCTTGTGCAAGAATTTAGATGAAATGGTACTTGAATCTGAAAAGAAAAATAAACCAAAATATTTTTGATGTTTTAAAATTTAAAGGGAGCAGGATCAGAACAAATGCGAAAGAAGAAGTATCGCCAAATATATATAAAAAATACCTAGGACATGGAAGTTATTTTCGAACTCTATTTGCTAATGAAACATAAAGCACAAACAATGGTGGCCTGAGATGTTAAGATGACAAGCCCAACTACCCACATAGTAAAGGCGTGCAACTCAAATCCCTAGAAGCTTTTCATATGCAATCCCTCGACGCAATGGACAAGTTCTCTCCAATCAACTATAAGTATCCGTTGGAACCTCTAGGTCACGCATGAATCCCTCAAATAAGGGGGTTTTACCTCTCGATTTCAATCCCGTGAAGATGGAATGCAAATTACACCTCTTAAGGCTCTACTCCCCTCTCGGATCCTTGTAGCCCTTGCAGCATATCCTTCCCCCTCGGGACAGGGTTGCAACAAAGATGTGAAGAACAATCCATGTACAAGATAATATGAATATGAACTACACACTATTTCTTCTCAATGGAAGGGTATCTTCCATCGGCTCTTGCCCTCCACTGAGATAAGAATAACAAATAGCTCACAACCTTAAAAACAATGCATGAAAATAGCATATTATACAAGAGAAGATCAGAAAGTCAAATGAAAACATTAAATCATAAACAAGTAGTTCGAAACAGCAAGTTAGAATTCTAAAATCATCTCATGTCCAGGCTTAAATGTTTAGCCTATCACAACCATTACAAACATCATGCAAAAATCGAATGGAAATCCATCACCGAAACTAACGAAAGTCACGATTACAAAAACTAGTGATACTTCCCACAAATCTCCTCTTCTTCCTTGCTGAAATATGACATTAATCAACTCAGAACCTTGCCTTCAGATCTCTCCTTCAACTCTAGTTCTTCTTCTTCTTCTTCTCCAAGCTCCAAGGCGGCTACATTCCTCTTGGAAGTGGGAACCCTTTGCAAAGTTGTCTTCATGTATATTTTATACCATGGCGATCCTCCTCTGCCCTTTTGACACATGTTCCCTGTCATTTCCTACAAGAAATGTCCATGAATATGACAGAGGAATATTCGAAACAACCACAAAATGAATACATATTAGTCAACACAACCTCCCTTAGTTATTTGAATCATCGGTCATCATTGCATTTTCTTAGCCGGGTATTAATCCCCTTCTAGAACCACTAAAACTCGAGCCTAAGTGCACATTTGAGGATGCAAAGCTGGCTGATCACTTAGCACAGCCGTCCCCTTGGACCTACAATCTTTGGAGAAAGAATTTGGATTGATGATGATTTAATCACAAGCAGCAATGGGTTACTAACCCTTCTTCCCCTTTTCTTTTGAACTTGGTTACTAATTCTCTTTTTTTTTTTCATTTTGAACAGGGTTACTAACCCTTTTTCTTTTTCTTTTTTTGAACAGGGTTTAACCCTTTTTTACTAGAAGAATATGCATGGGTGCTACTTGAGGATAAACCAATCATATATGCAAAGATTTTCATAGTCTAAAGGGTGTTCTGATCAGGTTATCATCACATCTGCTGCGAGTTTTGGTTCCATTTGGGGACAATGATATTTCTTGGTTCTATTTTTTTTTAGGAATGATCAAAGACTCTGACAACTTAAGATGATGGTGTAATGGCTAGTATGTATGCATGATGCCTTCTAATTCCAAGCTAAGTAAGCAAAAGTGTTTATGTCAAAATCATGATTTGATCATAAAGACATACGAAAGTGTTCACATGCTGCAAAAGAGAGATTTTCAAGGACACTGAAATAATTGAACTATAGACAAAATAAAAAGTAGGCATCGCAAAGATGAACTAGAGTTCTAAGAATGTTGGTCATAGCATTGGCTCTTCCAAACTTAAATTTAACATTGTCCCCAGTGTTGATCTAAGAATAGAAGAGGTTGAAGTTCTTAGTTGTGTGAGGATGTGTGACCAGGGATAGTTTTATTGGTTGTATTATAAAAATTTTTTGCTTGTTCAACTAGGGGTAGATCGTCTTCAATTGGGGTCAATTGAAGATAGGTTGTTTGATTTCTGCAAACCCAAAGCAACAGAAGCAGAAAATAAAAATTATTAGATTTGGTTGTCTCCCAATAAGTGCCATTATTTATAGTTCTAGACTACACTTGGTATCCTCTATCAATTCTGTCCATGAGGTGGTGGCATCTCCACAATTTTTTTGTATTATCTAATTTCTCTCTTGGTTGATTGTATATCAATCAATGTCCATTAGCTTTGAATATTTTTTCTTTGTCATAAACAATCATAATGAAGCTTAGACTGAAAACTTTATTAATTTTTAAAAGTCCACACCAAAAGAATTTTAGCTTCTTACAAAATAGTAGAACTTGATTTTCGGTTGGAACTTCTCCATGCAATATTTGTTCATCAAATCATGCTTTAGTTTTTCCATTTCTAATAAAGTATGTTCCTAATTCCTTAGATAGTATACACTTTTCAAGAATCTCTTGACTCTGAACATCATCTAGGAAGGTAGCATAAGAAGGTATTTGTCGCAAGACTTTCACAAATGACATGTTTATGTGAAATTTCTTTAATATCCCCATAAATCTACAAAATGATGGTCATATTGGAATTTTAGCATTTCTGTGGAGATGACATATTTGATTGATTGATAGCTATAATTGATCTTTCTCCCACAACTTTTTTTGGAGATTCAATTTTTTTTAGCTAGTGATACTTCTAAGATAGCTTCCTTTTTTTTCAAAAGTAGAGTTGAGAATATCCTCATTTACAACTTCTAGTATTGATTCTATAAATTCATCCAAATTTCTGTACAAATCAGCTTGCTGTTGTACCTTGTGCTTTGCTTCAGAAAATTTGTTTCTAGCTTCAGTTAGTGTGATGTTAATTAATAGCAAGGTGTGAAACTATAGAGTTGTTGCCAACTACTGAAATTTCCTTTTCAATGGCTGTTGCTATGCTGATTTCTGGTGGGTGTGAAACAGAATTGATGTCACTTCCTGAAATTCCTTTTCAGTTGTTGCTGATATGTTAGTATCAATAGGGTGTGAACTTTTAGGCTTGATATCAGCTCTTAAAGTTTCATTTTCAATGGTTGTTGCTAATGTGTTAATATCAATATGGTGTGAAGTTTCAAATTTTACCATAACTAAATTTTTTTCATGGATTTTAGCTTCACTTCAGTTGTGGATGCATCCACATTTTTGTCTTTCAAGATAAATTTCTTCATCTCATTCACCTCTTTATCACTTCCCTATATCACTTTCTGAACTTCCTCCTTACGCTAGGGGCAGCTGGTGCTTGCAAGAATCCTGGTGCCCCCTGCAGAATGTCTGGGTTGGACTGCAGAAAAATTTGAGTCTCTAGCACTTTGGTTTTAGTTTAAAGATCCTCTACCTTAGTACACAATTATTGAAGTGCTTAGTTTTGCATTTGTTGCTGCCTTATTAGATTCTCTATCATAATCTCTAAGTCAAATTTTTTTGGGGACATGCTGAATGCTTGCTGATTTGATGTAGCAACCTTAGTTGGATATTGAAAATCAGATCCTCCATACTGCAAGAAAAGTTTTTTTTCATAATTTCACCAATTTGATTCTTGACCATAGTATATGTATTGTTGGTATTCTCCTTGATTCCTTTGACCATGTGAGGCATATAGATGATCCCCAGGTGGCCCTTGGACATAAGTAGGTGCTTGATTGCAACAAGCTTGTGATGATCCTGTGGTATTCCAAGTGAACTTCTGAATAACATTGCTCACAATATCTTCAGTATTACAGAATACCCAACTCTCATAGTTTGATGTTCCATTTGGTTGACAAAAAATCTACATATCCTGGGGCCAGCTCCAGTAGCTCATATCCATCTTAGCTTGTATTTCCCAACTTCAATCTTTTTACCTTCTAACTCTTTTCTTCTTCAATCTTTCTCTATCTCATAATCTGAATAAAAAAAATCTGCACTATAAGAACTTGTCATGCATAATAAGTGCAGTATTAACAATAATAAAGGATAACTGAAACTAAGAGAAATTTTTTTGAAGGAAATTATTAAAAAAAGAAAAAAAAAACAATCAAAACCAAAGAAGAAAAGTGGATTATAAATAATGATACTCAAATATATAAACAATGAAAGTGGATGATTCAGTTGGGTACCAAACAAAAATTTAAAGGGAACAAAAAGTAGAACAAATGCGAAAGAAGAAGAATCACCCAAATATGAGAAATAGCTGGGACATGGAGTCATTTTCGAACTCTATTTGCTAACGAAACATAAAGCACAAATAATGGTGACCTGAGATGTGCAACTCAAATCTCTGGAAGCTTTTCATATGCAATCCCTCAACGCAATGGACAACTTCTCTCCAATCAACTTTACATATCCATTGGAACCTCTTGGTCGTACACGAATCCCTCAAATAAGGGGGGTTTTAGCTCTCAGTCTCAACCCCGTGAAGATGGAACGCAAATCACACCCCCCATGAAGATGGAATGCAAATCACACCTCTTAAGGCTCTACTCCCCTCTCAGATCCTTGTAGTTCCCTTGGAACATATCCTTTTACCCTCGGGACATGGTTGCAACAAAGATGCAAAGAACAATCCAACTACAAGATAATATGAATATGAATTGCACACTATTTCTTCTCAATGGAAGGGTATCTCTCATCAGCTCTTACCCTCCACCGAGATAAGAATAACAAGCAGCTCACAACCTCAAAGACAATGCATTAAAATGTCATATATACAAGAGAAGAAAAGTCAAATGTAAACATTAAATCATAAACAAGTAGTTCGAAATATCAAGTTAGAGTTCTCAAATCGTCCCATGTCTATGCTTAAATGTTTAGCCTATCATAGTCATTACAAACATCATGCAAAAATTGAAATGGAAAACCATCACCGAAAACTAACGAATGCCATAATTACAGAAGCTAGTGAAACTCCCCAGAAATCTCCTCTTCTTCCTTGCTAAAATCTAGCATTAATCAACTCGGAACCTCACCATCAGATCTCTTCTTCAGCTCTGGTTCTTCTTCTTCTCCAAGTTCCAATGGCTACTCCATTCCTCTCTGAGGTGGGAACCCTTTACAAAGTTGTCTTTATATGTCTTTTATGTAGGATCTAGGATGGCACCAGGGGGGGGGGGTGAATTGATATATTAAAAATCTCTTGTTCTTCTTTGATTAATCTAAATGTGTTATGCGTAGCGGAAGCAAACAAGTATGAATACAAACACAAATAGAGAGAGAGAGAGAAGAGTAAGAAGAACAAACACAATGTTTGTTATCGAGGTACGGCTGAACTCCTGGCCTACGTCCCCGCTCCGATCTTCTCCACGAGATCTTCGGAGTTCACTAAGTCCTTCTTCAAGGGCGAAGGCTCCCTACAAATCTCCTTTCTTGTACTGAGGACAAGGA
>LTAE01011910.1:0-10728 GCA_001647135.1 Pontederia paniculata | reverse complement strand
TGTAAGAGGTTGTTCTCCTTGTCCTCAGTACAAAGAAAGGAGAGTTGTAAGGGAGCCTTCGCCCTTGAAGAAGGACATAGTGAACTCCGAAGATCTCGTGGAGAAGATCGGAGCGGGGACGTAGGTCAGGAGTTCGGCCGAACCTCGATAACAAACCTTGTGTTTGTTTTGTGTGTTTGTTCTCTTTACTCTCTTCTCAGTTTGTTCATATTCGTATATGTTCGCTTCCGCTAACACAAAACTGAGAGATTTAAGTAAAGAAAGTAAAAGTTTTTAATATACCAATTCATCCCCCCCCCCTCTTGGTGCCATTCCAGATCCTACAATTATACCTCTTACCAGATAATTCACTAAGTCAGCATACCAAGGAACACTTTCCATAGCTAGGAGTAGTTCATCGGGGAAGTTTTTATTGATGAGAATACTCTCCTCTTCTCGTGGTCCTTCCAACCGTGACAAATGATCAGCCACTGTGTCTTCATCCCCTTCTTGTCTTGAATCTCCAGGTCGAGTTCTTGGAGTAGCAGCACCCATCTAATCTGGTGTGGCTTGGATTCCTTCTTCCTCAACTGTTATGAAGCATCCGCCATGACCTTCCCATGCTACATGAGCACACAATCGATACTGGTACCACAAGCATCATTGTACACCACATATCCACCACCCTTAGAAAGAATGGTGAGGTTCAGTGCAATGGAAGCTCTGCTCGCACTTTTGGTACTAGACAAACTTTGTTCCTTTCTTCGTCAAATTTGACAAAGGTAACGCGATCTTGAAGAAGTCTTTGATAAATTGCCTATTGTATAATGCTAGTACTACGGAGCTGCAAATTTCTCCCACATTCCTCAGTGATGACTAGTTTGGGATTTCCTCCACTTTGGTCAGGTCCATCGTGATCCTTTCTTTGACACTATGTGCTCGAGGAACATAATTTTATCCAACCAGAACTTGCATTTGGAAAACTACGTTTATAGTCGAGGTTGCTGCAAAGTTTCCAATATGACTTTGAGTTGTTCCTTGTGTTCCTCTAGGCTTGTTGAGTAGATTAGGATGTCATCCATGAAGACGATGACAAACTGGTCCAACTAGGGCTTGAACGCCCTATTCATCATATCCATGAACTCGGTAGGTGCATTCGTCAATCCAAATGGCGTTACCAGGAACTCGTAATGCCCATATCCGGATATGAATGTAGTTTTGGATACATCCTCCTTAGCAACCTTGAGCTACTGGTAGCCACTCCTCAGGTCTATCTTCAAGAATATCATGACTCTTGATAGTTGATCAAAAATATAGTCTATTCGCGATAGGGGATATTTATTCTTAGCACCTTATTAAGCATTATGTAGTCGATAAATAACTTGAGTGATTCATCCTTCTTCTTTAGGAATGAGATTGGAGCACCCCAGGACGAGACACTCGGTCAGATGAATCTCTTGTCCAACATCTCCTATAGTTACTTCTTCAATTCTTGCATTTCTACAGGTGTCATTCGGTAAGGTTCCTTTGAAATTAGAGATGTTCCTCTTAATAGCTTTATGTGTAAATCCACTTTTTGATGTGGTTGTAATCCAGAGATGTCTTCTGGAATGACATGAAAAAAAGTCTTCGACGATGTCCAACTGTTGTGGATCATTCTTCTTAGGCTCAATGTTGATGGCATTGGCAAGGTACTCTTTGCATCCCTTCCTCAGTAGTTGATAAGCTTGCATTGCCGACACCATTACTTTATCTTCATCCGGTGGAGTGCCTCTAATTGTAACTTGGGAACCGCCATGAGCGTCGATAACTACTTTCTTCTTCTTTCATAACAATGTTGCATCATGATAGGACAACCAGCTCATACCTATGATGATATCATAGTCTGTCATGGGAATGACTATCAGATCTACTAAGTAGTCTCTACCCTCCACGATTATTGGTACATCAAGGATGTACGTGGCGGCAGGAGGCTCGGTGTACTTATGTTCATTTTATAACTCATGTCATGTAATATGTCCAATGCAAAGGCACAACCATTAGATATAAAGAAGTGTGTAGCACCTGAATCAAATAATATAGTGGCTATAGAGAAAGTACCTCTGATAACATCATCGGTGGGCTGAGCTACATAATTCTCCATGTTGTAGGATCAGCCTTGAACTGTTGGGTTTCCACCTCTTGTGTCTTGGGGATTCTAGCCATCCTTCTTTTGATCATCGCAATCCCTAATGTAATGCCTAAACTTTTCACAGTAAATGCAGGCTCCAGACTTCCTATGGAATTCTCTAGGATGACTCAGGCCGCAATAGGTACAAGCACCCTGTGGTGGCTGAGGACTTTGTTGCTGTGGTGGAGGGTGCATCCGCGTAATTGTCTCGATCGTTGTCATGCTTGTTGGGGAATTTACTCTGGCGGTTCCACTTGGGTCAGCTTTGCAAGATGATCTGTTGCACTGGAGCCTTTCCCTTTGCATCCTTTTGGCACTCAACTTCATCATTCTCCAAGCGTTTAGCTAACTCGAAGGCTTCATTGAGAGTCTTGCAGTTACCTCCGATGACCTTAGTCCTCAGCTCTAGAGTCAAGCCTTGGATGAACCTGTCAACCTTGTCTCTTTCATCTTTCCTCAATGTGTTATACTCCTCCATCTTGATAAACTTGTTTAAGTAATCCATCACTGTGAGGTTGCCTTATTGTAGTTCCAAGAACTCACGTTGCTTGAGGCACACTGATAAGTAGAGAAGTAGCAAATCTTGAAAGCCTTTTTGAAGCTTTCCCAAGCAACTACCTCTTGATAAGTAAACTCAATAATCTTGGTGGTCTTCCACTAGTCCTTTGTATCCTTAACTAAGCGATGAGTCACATAGAGGACCTTTCTATCTACAGAGCATTGCATCAATGCAAAGGTCTCTTCCATGGTGTCTATCCAGCACTCTACCTTGTCAATATCATTTATACCGTCACTCTGAGGGTAGGATCTTAAGGAAGTTCCTTTTTGCGCATGGGCCTAGTGGCCTTGGTTTCCAATAGCCTGATTACCCTAGGCCTCGTTGTGTGCCTTATTCTCATTTTGGTTGGCTCGAACCTGACTATTAACAACACGTCTAGGAGCTATCTACAATACATGAAAACATGGTTAACTTTAATAAATAAGCATAGCTCTGGTTGGCGTTGCAACTGTTCATGATGTTTTGCACATGGGACTCTAGGTACAATGGGACATCAAGAAAGTATCGACTTTATGTTATGATACCTAACTGTAACGCCCTTAGAAATACACTATGTAATGTGGCAAAATGCCTTCCTAGATACACTAACACATCTATGCTATGCTCTAACTTTCTGGTTGACTCATTGATTAGTCAACAAAACCGCAGAATGGTTTAAAGACTACAAACTATTTTATAACATGCGAAAGTTAGTAAACGTAAAGAGTCTCCAAATAAACATCATTCATATGTGATTACAACCAAATAGTAGACTAAAACATATATTAGACCAAGACTATCATCGTCCATGAGCAAGCAATATTCATCACGGACACCAGTTGCCACACATGCTACCAGTCAGCACATCGCTGCAGATTACTCACTTGTAGCCCGCAGGATCATCCTGTAACACCCCCATCCCATTTAAGATATTATTCACTTTGGAACCATCACCCGCACGAATTTAAAATATGTCTTGAATGATAAAAAAAGATAGTTCGGTTATAAGCTCATAATCGCCTCCGTGTTTTGTTCATGTGGAACTAATCTTTGGCCTCTTTACCTTGGGTTCTTTCATTATTTCTCCCTTTAGGGCTCAATGTCCTTATTGAATCGATCCACATGATTTAGTTGAGCACATGAGGTTAGATCTGATATCTTCTATAACACCCTCATTCCATTCAAGAAATCGTTCATGTTGGACTCATGGCATGCATGAATTTAAAATACGTCTTAAATAATAAAAAAATTAGTCACTTATAAGTCCATTATTGTCTCAGTATGTTTGTTCATGTGGTACTAACATTTGATCTCCTTATATTTGGATTCTTACATGTTGCATATAGTTGAAAGGGGTGAGTTTATATTATTTTTTTCTTTTGGAAGTTTACCGGTGTTTTCAACCCCTTTTATAACTTCTTTTTTCATTGATTTGTGGAATGAGGAGTCATTAAGTTTCTGGACGATTTTGCTTTTCAATCTATTACAAATTGGTTTATTTCTTAAAGATAAAAATATCCTTTTACAAAATTATTTTTTCTATTTCATTCTTTTTATTTTATATCCAAACAAAAAGTGAAGCATTTTAATCCACCAGTTTTATTCAAAGATAAATTTTATTACACTTCCCGGTTCTTTTCTTCTCACCTCCTCTTTTCTTTTCCCTTTTCACCCCTTCATTAATTTGCATCCAAACAAAATATTAGCATTGAATAAATCATGCATGATAAAATTAACCTGAAGTAATTGATCAGATACAATATTAATTAATCTAAGACCAACATCCCCGACTTTTTTCCCATCGTTGATTTCTTCTAGATATCATGGAAAGCTAACGTCGTGTACTTTTTTTCCTGAAATGAACAGTCGCATGTCCAGTTAGTCAGTTATCCAACTAGGCCATAATTAATATGACACGGAAAGATCCGTGCACTGTGCAAGGAATTTTGCTAGCCAATAATTATCTGCTTCCTTTTCTTCTAAAACTCCATAATATGAGCTTATCAATACATGCAAGAACGACTCATTTTGTATGTCATGATATATATCTCTCGTTCAATGAGCAATTAATGCTAACAGGGATGTGGAAGTTACTGTCATGCATTTTTTTTTGTATTTTTTTGTTGTCACTTCAAAAGTGATTGGACATTTGTGCATTAGTCTCAGCTTAAACTTTCGATAAATATGAACATGAAAAAATTATAACAGGAATCTAGTAAAAAATGATAAGAAAATATAGATATACAAAATAATTTAAATTAAAAGATTTTTTTATAACTTTATCACTCTTCACTTTTTAAAATGTGGTTGAATATGTTATAATGATTTGAAAAGTTCAAAAGTCAAAATAATAATAATAATTGCATGTCATATAAATTATCATAAAGGCTATAACTCATGAACACAAAAATATCATTTTTTTATTTTTTTTCGGTGAGAAAAATATCATTATTTAAATAATTATATTTGGGCCATAAGATTTTGTTAATATTCAGCTCGATCATAGTTACCATTTAAATCTTCATTGTAGGATGCAAGTCATTAGAGACTTGAGAATGGTAATATTGTAAGCTCAAAATCGAACTTTTGACAATCCTGATCGATTTGAATGACCAAATATGATGCCTTTATTAGACCCAAATGTGAACCCATATGCAAATTGAGCTTTTGTTGATGCATGTTTGAAGTTTGAACGAAGAAAAAGAGAGGGAGAAAGCATTATAACAATGAGACACACACACATATGCATGTGATGATAACAAGAACACTGCACCACCCACGGATTTGATGCATGTTTGAAGCACTTGAATGACCAAAGCATCTTACATTAGACCCAAATGTGAACCCATATGCAAATTGAGCTTTTGTTGATGCATGTTTGAAGTTTGAACGAAGAAAAAGAGAGGGAGAAAGCATTATAACAATGAGACACACACACATATGTATGTGATGATAACAAGAACACTGCACCACCCACGGATTTGATTTGATTTGATCACGGTACAATTCTTGTACCAAACCCACAACATGCTTCAAATTAACAAGAAACTATCATAGAGGCCAAGAACACAAACTATTTTCCCCGCAGGAGATTAATTTGATGTCATCTTTCCTATCTAACATTGAATGACTATTCGGGAGAGGGATAATTTATTTAAAATGATTAAAAAACTTGCGTGTTCTAACTTTAAAATACTAATTTTTTGCCAAAAAAATCTTGGTCCAACGAAAAAAATATGTGGCACTGTGAGCTACCAATAATCCTAAAAAAATTTACAAGAAAAAATAATATTATTATATTTATATTCTGATAATTCTTTTCTAATTTAGTTCATCAAATAAAACACTATGGTGAAAGAAAATAATTTATTTTAATAAGATTTCCGTCAAATTAATTTGAACTCAAGATATTTTTTGCTCTGCTCTAATATTAATATTAAATGAGATATCAAATATCCTAACAATTTAAGCCAATAAACAATAATATTTTAATATTTAAGTTTTTTAATAATTATTATATTTATTGATAATATATATTATTGAGAACGAATAATTGGTGCATCATTTATTTTCCCTAATAGAAATGTGTACTTTCTTGCAGATTCAGAAAAGCAAACTTAAAATCTTCATTGGGATGCATTTTATTGATTGATCACAATTATAAATAAACACTTTATGATCACAAAAGAAATTAACTTGATCAAAATCTAAATTATGACATCCTCTTTTTTTTATTTTTCCTTTTAAATCCTGGTAGTATAATACAGTTAATGAGCTCCATGAACTAACTAATAATTAAGAGGAAGCTTCTTTGCAATGCTTTCTTGTTGTGAAGTGTTCCACATGATCCCTGCACCTCTTCCTCTGAACCCATCCGACCACGCCGCCATTGACGTCCAACTCCGCCGTCACCGGCGGTGTCGGGACCTTGACGATGTTGACACCGAACAGCCGAACCATCTCGACGGTCAACGGCGATGCGGACGGTGTCCGCACTTCGGCAGGGACGGTGCGTCGCTTCCAGTCGATGAACAGCTTATTTTCTGGACCGACGGAGCGCTGGAACGCGACGACGTCGCCAGTCTTGAGTCCCTTCTCCTTCACAAAGCGGCTCCATCCCTTAGTCAACACGTAGCTTTGGCTGCTATTCCAATATGAGTAGCGGAACCGCCACACTTTGCCGCAGCGCTCCTCGAAGCTTAGCAGCACGCCCTTACAGGCGGCCCCGTCAATGTGCTGCAGCGGGAAGTACTTCTCCGCATGCTGTTTGGGTATTACCAGACGGTTGAGCTTGCCGACGTCGCTCGGGGTCACGGCTTTGTCGAAAAGTTGCTCCCTCTGCGGAGGAGCCAAGGCCGAGCCGAGATCCCCGCTTCCGGTGCTGGAGAGATCAGTAATAGCATTTGTCGATCTCTTATCAGTTCCACAAAAGGATCGCCGGCTCTGCTGCAGCTCCTCATGGTACGTGTGCTTCCGCAGCATGTCGACGACCTCGGCCTTGGAGTGGGAACTGATGAAGGCGAGCTCGACCGCGTCGTCGTCGCTGGACTCCGGCTCCAGGGGTTTGAAGTTAGTAACTGCGTCCCGGCCGCGGAAGCGCTGCACGGCCACGTCGTAGGCGCGCGCCGCCTCGGCCTGCTCGTTGAAGGTGCCCAGCCACACCCGTTGGTGCTTCTCGTATATCTGCGCGCCCCAGCGGCCGTTGGGTTGGGGGACAACACCCTTGTACTGAGACGACGGCAGCTTTCTGGACTCGGCTTCGGTGCCTCCGGACTCCGGGTCGATGACAACGCTGGCGCCGCTGCCCATGCGCTGAAGGCTCTCGTGGCGCGACAGTGGCGTCGGTCGAGGCCGCGGCGGGCGCTTGTCGGTGTCGCTGCAGGGTTCTTCTATACTACTATTCTCCATGAAAACAGGCTTACTTAATTCAAGTGGATTTTGAGCTGAGAATAGTATCAAAAGTATGTGAAGAATGTGGATATGGCCAGAGATAGATGGTTTGGTTATATGATGAGGTCAAGCTCTGTATGTGAAGGATTACAAAACAAGGGGAGAGAAAGGTGAGTATATATAAAGAAAGAGTTATGGGGTATGGAAAGAAGGGAATTTATTTGCTATTTTAGCAGTCTGCTGCATATGGTCAATCTTATAGAATAAAAAGTACAGGTGAGAGAGAGAGAGATGGTGGGCCAAGAGGATTCATGGTAAAAGAAGTGAAATAATAATTAACTTCTGGTTAAACGCAACAATGCATCTGCAACAAAATATAAGTTCCAAATGAGTCAGAGATTTTATTTTGTTTCCACCAAATTATGAATTCATTTGCAGACTATTTTGGAAACTTCATTCGTCCTTCTCCCTTACTGATTTTTTTTCTAGTGCATATTTTATTATTATTTTTTTGGGTAATAGCATATTTTATTATTTTGTGGCATATGCAAGTTGCAAAAGAGAGAGAGAGAGAGAGAGATCACATGTAGCATGGACCATCCATGTCCAAATGCATTCCCCACTAAGCTTTCCTGCTTGCTTCTACTGATGGTGCACTGACCCTGGCATGGCCTGTAGTGCTGTTTCAAACTCACAATTCATAAATTTCTTTTTTGGCAACAAATGCAATGCAACAATATTTCTCTCACCTGCATGCACCCAAACTGAATCATTCTACATAAAACCACTTTTCATATGTTCCACATTATGTGCCCTTCCTACTCCTCCCCTGTGGGTTAACATTAAAGAAAATGACATTTGTCCTTTCTGTCCAACCAAACGTTTGAAGAAAAAAAAAAGAAATTAGAAAAAAAAAGTTGAAGCTGAAAACCTAAGATTGATTATGACTTAACAGCAGCACATAACAAATCAGAAACTTGATGCCCGGAACCCAGGACTTGTTTACCTGTGCATGCAACATTGACCCAAACAGGGGGGATGCAAGTAAGATTATCATAGATGGAAACAGGGAGGAAAGGGCATGGGTATGATGATAATGTCTGGTAAAATATTCTTCTGCACATCGTGTATCTATCTGGCAAAGGAATCTGTGCATGCCTGCATAAGGGGGTCAGAGTTAATGCGCTCATCCAGCCAGCCAACAGAATTCCCAGATGAAACTTGAGGAAAAGAGTGATGGAGTCTCTGTCAGTTGTAGTTGGGGAGAGGGAGGAGAGAGAATGTGAGTCACGGTATTCCTGCCCCATGGACTGACTGCTGCAAACTGGGGCTGAGACTGGGACTGGATAGGCTCATACAGTCTAATCCAGAATGGGGTTTTAGATGCAAGTTGCAATTCCCACTGTCTGTGTGTTATCTTGAACTCAAACAACAAAATAATGTATATTCAATTATTAAAATATTGTCCATCAAGTATATTTGGTGTTTTTAATTGTCCCAAGGTGATTAGTGTCAAAGTTACTACCAAATCTCCACTTATGATATAATATACATTGTTAAAATATTAGTTTCTCTCCTAATAATGTGTTTGTGTTTTAAATTTTGGGTTATTAGGTGTACCATCTTAATTAATTTTTAACTCAATCAGCTTATCAAATGGGTAAACTCTCTTTGGTAAAAGTATATTTAATTATTGATGCCCTACATTATTCAATGTCAAAAGGAATATTCTAATAAAAATTATAATTTCGCACTTAGATATGGATTAATATATCAATTCTAAATGCGTAATTTTGTAGGTGTACAAAATGCGCGAAAATAGAAGAAGTTATATTTTTCAATAATACAAGCGCAATATGATTTTTTTTTTCAATAATGCAAGAACAATACAATATATTATAGTTTTGATGATCGGATAAAAAAGGGTGATATTTTGTTGCTAGTTCCTTGTGTGTCATGATGAAAAAGTTGTTGAAGATAGCAAATTTACTAATGCAAAGAAAGTTGTGTTTAAATGTACAATACATATTAACACATTAAATGAAAAAAAATGAGTATTTTAATTTTACTGAGTAGGAAAGAGATTAGAAAGATAGAAGGGTCAGGCGGAAATAGCATTTTCTTATAATCTAAAATAATTTCAAATGGATGTGATAGTATAGTGTGAAAGTAAATTAAGACACTTCAATAATAACACACGATGGAGTGCGTGGACAATTGGCTGGGGACTCATTACTATAGGCACTAGGTTAATAATAATTGTAGAAATTATTGAGGAGGTTGTACTTATCAAATTATGAAATAAAAATTTAGATTTTTTTTTAATTATAAATTTGTTTCAATATATCGTCATTCATCCTGCAAATCTTTGTAACAAAAAATTAGATTTTATTTTTATATAGTTATTTTTTAGTTGGTATGTTTAAACTCCAAAATCAATGAGAAAAATATAAAAATGTCAATTGATCATATCCACATGTTATTCTTTTTGTAACTTCTTCTCTGCTTTCTTCATTGAATTTCTTGTTTTTCATATGATATGAGAATGTAATCTTATTTTTTTAATTGCATTTTTATTTCTCTTTGACTTACAATGACATTAGTATTTACACTAACGGATCATACTATCAAGTCATCTTCTTTTTATTCTTTGTCTTTACTTGATAATTCAGGGAATAACTTAATTTCGTTCCACTTGAATGAGAATAATTTCTTAACTTGATCTACAATAAATAATGCATTATATTGTATTGGGGAAATGAGTTTTATAAACGAAACAATATTATGTCCAAAGAAAGATGATCTTGAATTTGATCTATAGGAGATATGTAATTCATATAGAAGAGGCTAAGACATTGTGTGATCACCTAAAGAAAAGATTCTCATACGCTAATATAATTCGTAATCATCTTTAAAATCTCAAATTTATCTTCATAAACAAGAAGAAAAATGAATGGTCGGTTATTCAATCAAAGAACAATGATTTGTTGTTAATATTGTTAAGACAACAATCTCACCATGTAGTCATACCATTTTGGAGCCTTATTCAATCTTTTAGAAGCGTAAACTCAATATCTTCTTATCAGTGTTGATCTGAATAATTTTTGTGTAACCATTTAATGTAGGATCTAGATGGCACCAAGAGGGAGGG
>LTAE01011909.1:0-14586 GCA_001647135.1 Pontederia paniculata | reverse complement strand
CCATTATCGGTCGGCCTCTCTTCTTCTTTGGTCAATTGTTTATGCTTCGCTGCTGCTCATCATATGCTCTTCCTCTGATGTTGGTCGACGCTTATATCCTTAGGACGCCCACTGCACACTTATGGCTCTTCTTATATAACTTACGTGTGCAATGGTCGTCCATTCCTTCAGCTCAGGTCGACCACCGTACTGAACTTGAATTTATCCTGTTACAGAAATCAGCTCAAACGAGTTCATCAGTACAGGCTGAGTTCACTTACAAATTTGTGATCATTCAAAATATTCTCGGGATCCTAGATTCGACATACAATAAATATGTTTTATAATAACAAATTAATAATCACTTGTGGGTTTCTTGCTATAACTATACTTTATAGCCATGATTCAAATATTCATAAGTATTAATTTATATGTAACCACAAAGACATAATAATAGCTATGTAGCTATTACCATAACATTTTTTATGACAACAAATGTATAATTGCTACAAATTCAAATTTCATGGTCAATCATATTCATTATATAATTATTGAACATTATTATTTTTTTGTTCAACAAAAAATTCAAATATTTTGTTGAAATTATTAATTTGTCATTTTCAATAAGTTAAAAACAAGATCTACATTGAAATGAAAATGTTATGTACGATAATTTTCATGAGGGCATGTGCATGAGTTATAGAAAATAATTAATATAAATACATAATGATAATTTTATATAAGCATAATAATTAATAAAAAATGCATCAAACCAAAGAATCATAATGATATTTTTTTACTTATAATAAAAAAATCAATTGATAAGTCAAATTCTAATATTATTTTCAAACTAAAGAATCATAATTCTATTTTTTTACTTATAGTTGACCGAGAAAGAAATGGTTAAAACCTTGAGCTGTGGGTCCAACTTCACCATCCTAGTAGAAAGGACTACGCAGAGAAAGTACGCTTGCACAACATGTTCTTAATAGATTTTGGAAATATTGTATATATGCACCACATATCTTGTCTTGAGACTGTAGGATGGTTGTTTGATGAATAACCAATAGTGATTTTGGATCATTGGCAATAAAATTTTTAATTGAGTTCTTTTTTGTCATTGTCTTTGGCAGCATCTAGACAACGAGTTTCTTGGAAGAAGATTTGCCTTACCGATTCATAAATCTAGTTTTATTTCGGGCGACCGATGTTGCGAACACTATATATATAGTGGGTCATCCCTAACCATCATTATATTTGGAATCTACTCAAAGGGCGACTCTTCATATTCTTTCGTCTTCTTCCCCCCGAGTTTCGTTCAAATCTCCTATAATCCCTAGCGAACTCTAAGCGATTAAGACATTCACAGATGAAGATTCAAACACTTAGGTAAGCCTAAAACATCACTTCTATACTTCGTGAAGTTCAAATTCTAGGTTTTTACCATCTAACTTCTAACTAGGTTTAAAATTTGTTGTGAATGTTATTCATTCTTTACAGAATCAAATCACTATGTTTTTCCTTCACTATTCTTTCCTGCCTGAAACCTTGTGTTCTTCCTAGTCTATTAGAGTCATGTCACCCGTTAAGAAAATCTCTAAGAAACGAAGACTTGTAAAAAGAACACAAACAGAAGAACAGTTAAATGAACCATATTCCTCCATTCCATAAGAATCAGTTAACACAGCAGAACCCTCTTTCAATGACAATCAAACAACAGACAATCCCCCTTCAACCGACCTAGGTTTTAGTCACCCTTGGTACATTAGTGAGTTGGTTTTAAGTCAGTACTTAACTCTCTATGGTGAACAAAGCTTAGTTGAACCATACCATTCTATTGACTGGGAAAGTCTTCAACTCCCTGGTCTAAAAGAAACCTTTGAACAATGTGACTGGATCAAATTTCTTGATCTTGATGTGTCAGTCCATCCCCATATTGTAAAATATTTTTATGCAAATTTAACCTATGATGACACTCATCAAGAAATCAAAACCTATCTGCATGGCAAACACTTCTCCATGATAGAATCCAAGTTGAATGCGATCCTTGACACTCCCGGTTTCCCACACATAAAATTTACTCCGATGCATTAACCTCACACCACCTACACTTAGAATCAAGTTGCACTAGTCATGAGTGGGGATGAACAGATACCTTTATCCAAGGATCATTTCATAAGTTTCTATCTCCTGTCATGAAAGTTGTCCACCACATAATCACACATGTAATTCTTCCTAGAGCTGGTCACTACATAGGAGTAAATCTCCGTGATCTTGCTGTTCTTGCACATTTGGTAGATCCTACAGCTTCTAGAATTTCACTTGGAAATCTAGTCATATATCAGTTAATTAAAACCAAAGAGAAAGTACACTCTAAATGGACCAAGGGTGCTCGCCTATACTTTGGAAACCTTATCACCTTCATGGTTCGCAAAACCCTTAGATTTCGATTTGCTGATAATGAAGAAGTCCTCCATCCTACCAAAAATGAAAAAATCTCCTTCACTACCCTGACCAGAAAGGGACTCACCAAGGATACTCCCCCAAACACTAAATTCCCATCTACCTCCGAGTATCAGGACACTATGTGTCAGCAATCTGAAGCTCCTAAAGATCACTCTACAGTTGAAATTCCTGAGCAGACTCATCAGCCACTTAGGACTCCCTCCACTGCAACTGGCACCTCCACATTCTTAGCCACATGGCCTACAAGTAGAGCAGATTGAACTTCCCTGTGCACCAAAGTGGACATCATGTCAACTCAACTTAGCACAATGTCTACCCAACTGAGTCAAGCTCTTGAACGACTGAAGAAGATTGAAGAAGGGCAACTTGAGAGTAATGAAGTCAGCAAACAAGTTGTTGTTCATTACAATCTAGCTTGTAGCCATTGGGATGCCATGGATGAGTTCATGAAGGCAACAGGGTATGATCCCTATGCAGATCCCCTTTTTTGATAATTACAAAGGGGAAGAAAATAATCAGAGGAGTGAAGTAACCCCAAAAGGGAAGAGAACAACAACAATCAGAGGAATGAATCTGCACCCCCAGAAGAGGAGACACTTGAACCCCTTGTAGAAGAGGTTCAAGAGGAGGGCAATAGGGAGCTCCTTGAAGAAAAAGCTTAGGGTGAGGCTTAGGGTCATGAGGATCAGAGAGATCAAGAAGAAGAAAATGGACTTAAGGAACCTGATCCTAATCTTCAAGATCAAAGGGAAGCTACTGCAAGAGAGGAAATTGTTGATCAAGATATTGATCTTCAAAGTGTAGGAGCTGATCAAGAAAGAAACTCTGCACAAGAAGAAGAAGATGGCCAAACAACCATTGAGATGCAAGTTGGCCAAGCAATCACTGAGATGCAAGCTGGACAAGGTACTACTGAAGCAGCAACTGAGAGAAATGGAATAGAAAACGAATTTCAAGAGCTATTTGCTGAACAAGAAAATGAAATTAACATTCTGTTGACAGATGCAATGAACCAAATTCTAGAGGAAACAACAAATGCTTCTAAGGACATAGTTGGAAGTTCAACACATCCTTCCTCTGAAAAGAAGTTTGGAAAAAGCTTCAAGAGGAAGAAGAAGGATAAGGACCAAGAGAGTTAGATAGATAAATTTGTATTGTAGACAAAATTTGTGTATGTAAGCATTTTGAATATGAATTATCTCTGTGTATGATATTCTATATTTTAGAAATGAAATGAAAGTGTTTTTTAATTTGTCTTGCAAAGATAATCTCTGAAGTATGTTTTTCAATGATAAGTGCTAAAATAAACTGCAAAATATTTCTAGTTTACATGTCTTAAATATATGCATGTGTTGAGGGGGAGAATTTCTTGAAAGTAAGAGAAGTTGTAAGGGAGCCTTCGCCCTTGAAGAAGGAGTTTTAGTGATCTCCGTAGGTCTCGAGTTCGAGAAGACCGGAGCGGGGACGTAGGCCAAGAGTTCGGCCGAACCTCGTTAACAAACTCGACTGCATTTGTGTTTTTCGTTGTCTCTTCGTTTGAATGTGCGCTTATTACAATTTATGCATTGACTGCTTCCGTAAAGTTAAACTGTTTAGATTGTAGAAATTTTTAATACACCAATTCACCCCCTCCCCCTCTTGATGCCATCAAGATCTCACACTTATGTCTATATGTATGTTCTAATAGTGAGAACAAGTGGGAGAATGTTACAATATTTTATAAATATACTTATGTTGTCAATATTATTAGGATATATTTTAGTCAAAGTGAAACTGTAATCCTATCTTGATTAGATTAGATTTTTTTTAATTAAGTGATGAATAATATTAGTCATTCATCGGATGTTTGATGGACGTATCAAATTAAAATTAAATAGTTATAAATTTGACATCTTTCTACCTATTAATTTATAGAATAGATCCATCTATAACTTCTATAATATCATGTTGATGGTCAATGTATGTATCTCAATAATTTTATCTTCCACATTAAGTATTTTATTTTATTGTGAGATTTATTTTGATCAAGATGATGGCATTAAATTTATGATCTAGATTAAATTTTATTATTTAAAGTTCTAGATCTTTAAGAAAATTTACAATCATCTCACACTCATGTGCTGTTAATTTAGATTTTAATTATGATTCTAACCTAACAAAGAATATCACATGAGAATAGTATTTATTAAAGAAATATAATCGATTAAATACTTTTGGGAAAATTCAATGTATATGCACCACTTTATTGATAATGTGTCAAATATATTTTTAGTCATTAGATTTTAAATCTATGATCATGATATATTATGAAAACTATTTACATAAAAAATTGTATCATCTATATATACATAGTTTATATATGAATAAATTTAATTACGAATCATGATTGTAAATCTAAAATCTTAGGTAAAAAATATGTTAGACATGATGTTAATAGAATGACGTTGACACATTCATTAATATCTACATTTTTCTCCAATATTGATGTTTGCCAATTTAGTCATATTTTTCATAGCATATTTAGTATAACTTTCATCATTTTCATCGTCAGATGCATCATATTGTCTATCATTTCACTTCATTTTAGTTTTCAGAGTTAGAGTTTGCACGACAGAGAAAGTCCACAACTATCTCTATAGAATTTGGAGGCGAATTAATAAAAAATTCAAAAGTCACAACCGTAGAAAGAGCGACACGATGGTGAGCACAAACAGCATATACAAAAGGAATTTCAAGGGGCGTGAAAACTAGTTTCATGGTCATGAAATTGTTGATGGAACAATCGCTCGTGACCATATCACAGCTCGTGAAAGCAACTTCACAGTTTTTAGCGAGTTTGAGCCAACGAAAAATAAATATAATCATGGGTATTAAAGCATGATCATGATCGTGAGCGAATTGATGATGAAGAAGATTACATACTATCATGGTTGTGACAAACAACTAATGGGTCATGACATCCTCACAAAGATAGAAGGTTATATACAATCATGATCGTGATATTTGAGTCACAGGTCGTGAAGAATATGAAGATACAGGTCAACCTTTCAGTCACGACTGTGAAACCAGAGGCCGTGATACTATGCCACTATTGAAAATCATATACGATCATGGTCAAGACAATTCTGTCATGGGGCGTGAAACCTTTTGGGATTAAATTAAATTCTCATTTTCAAAGTGTTTAATCATTACATTTTGAAGATTTTGACCCTGGATTGAGTTATATCTTTTAAAAATTGAAGTTTATCGAATAATAAATTTTTTGAGAGATGAGCGCAGAGGCAACCACCAATGGGGGACTCCCCTCCCCCCTCCCCCCAATTGGTGCCACAAATGATCGTCAGTGTAAGACTTTCTCACGCCGGCGGCACCAACTACCACCACTTGGAGACCCAATCCAAATAGTGCAAAATGTAACAGAAGGTGACGCAGGTGGTGAATGGCAGATGGTCCAAAATTGGAGATATCGAAACCGACGATGCAACGTTAATGACGTGAAGAAAAATCAAATCAAATGTTACAGATGTCGAAACTATGGCCATATTCAATGTGTTTGTCGTGATCCAATCAAATTCTTGGAGTGTGGTGGTTGTGGCCATGTTTGTGTAAAGTTCCCCTCTGCTCGGCGTGCAGTAGGAGTAGAAACCAGGTTGAAGGGTGTTGCATAAATGAGGTTGAAGGGTGGTAACGTGCTGAGAATTACTCTCGGGCATAGTGAGGGAGAGATTGAGGAAGGATGATTTCCATTGGTCATGGCGACATGGTCCCCGGCAATAAATATAAATCTACAAAACCTCCAGCAATGTGCAATTGGTGCAGGCCCATGCCAAAGGCGGAATTAGTCAAGGCAACAATGATGGATTATGCTGGTACACAGAAGATGTTGCAAATCTCTCGACTGTCTACATCATCTTTCCTCATGTTTGGCCATCAAAATATCCCTGAAGATCCACTGAAACTCCCAAATGGCGCCACTATTTCTTGGAGGCGATGGTCTCCAACAGAACAAGGGAAGTTATCGGATCAAGGGAGTCTAACGGTGATACACCTAGAAGGTGTTCCCTTGCATCTATGGTACATAGAGGTTGTGCGCGAGATTTTAGGACCATTCGCTGTGATGTCTGACATCTCCTTCCCAACCTATGATGCTGGTGATATCTCTCGGATCAAAGTTGAGGTGTGGATCAATCGGAACTGCTCTGTTCCAAAAGTAAATAATCTGCAGGCTAGCACTTCCATCTATCTGATCCGCATCACGATGGTACATCAGACTTGGACAGCGATGGTGGCAAGGAGCCATCTGACACCGGCGAACCTGCGGCTGACATGGCAGGCGAAAGGCAAGCCGCCAGTTTGGGCAGGTGATGCAATTCAAATTCCCCTTATCTCGCCTTCATTATTGGAGATATTTGAGGGACCTAGTGATTTTCAAAATATGGATTCAAGACAATTATTACGATATGTAGTGATCTGCCAACCTAGAGAAAATGTGGAAACAACTGCCAACATAGAGGAAATTTTGATGCAACAGAATAATTCAAATATACTTTCCAAAATCAATAATGATAGGTAGGATGGTGGGTCCAAATCACCATCTATTGTAATGACACCTGTTACAAACATCGGGTTCCACTTGTCCAACTCGGGCTCAACTCCGATCAATCTCTCAAGTCAACTTATAGTAGGCCCAAGTGACCAGCTAGATGAACATGTTTCGGCGACAATTGAGATGACACTGCGTGAAACTTACTCAATACATGGTCTCCACACCCCAGAGGCTAGGACAACAGTTTTGACCTCACCTGTGGACCTAGGCAAATAGTCAAGGGACATTGATGAAGTTGCTGAGGCCATGCAAGCTAAAAGAAGAGGAAGATGGTCTATCTCATCTTCATCTAGCAGCGATGAAAGCCCCCGGCGATGTCGTCCATCCAAGTTTCTATATGAAGATTGTGACGTGGAATGTCCGGGGGCTTGGTGACAATACTAGCAGAACAACATTGGGGAGATATTTGCGCAAATAAATGTGGACATAGCTTTGCTTCAGGAAACAAAGCTGGATTTGAGAGACCAGCAGATGATCAGACAAATTGGAGGTGGTCTATTGTCAGACATTCATGCTTTGAACTCAGCTGGCCGGTCTGGGGGTTGCTTGATTTGTTGGAATTCTGACTCATTTACCATGGAATCTGCACACTCTGGATCCTTCTCTGCGCCAGCGGTCCTATCAAGAAGGTCAAATGACATGAAGATTTTGGTCTCCTGCATATATGGACCTCAAGAGCATGCTTGAAGGGTTGATATGTGGTCGGAACTCACACAACTCCGTGATATTCACCCATATCTATGTTGGTTGTTGGGAGGCGATTTTAATGTGACACTTGATGCATCAGACAAACCAACTATATCAAGGGATAGGAACAGGGGAGCCGAATCATTCTGTGACTTCATTGGTGATAGGAGCTTGATGGATGTTCCTGTTGCTAATTGCAGGTTCACTTGGCATAGTATGGCATCATCAACTTCGTGATCCAAGCTTGACAGATTTCTTGGCTCAGTTGGACTAATGGAGACCTTTCATCTAGCTATAGTGTCAGCCCTCGAGCGGCCTGTCTCTGACCATATTCCATTGCTATGGAATTCCAATGAAGGTTCTACATGCAGCACATACTTCAAATTTGATAGATCTTGGCTTCTCGAAGAGAACTTCCGTGCAATGGTTGAAGATCAATGGAGGAATTTCCCGATCTTTGCCTCTGCTTCAGCAACAAGGACCCTTTGTGATAAGCTGGCCCAATTGCGAGATTTTCTTCGAGATTTCAAGAGAAGGGTTAGGGCAGCTGGAGACCAAAAGAGGAAGGATTCACTTGAAGCTATAACAACAATGGACCGGCTGAAAGACACCCGAGAGCTTACACCAAGGGAACAAGTGATTCGTAAAATGCATCAAGATGTGGTTGCTGTTGAAGACACTAAGACAGGAATACACCAAGACTCTCTCAAGCTCAAGCAACATGGGTGATATCTCCACTCTGAAGATGAGGTTTTTAAGGCATTAAAAAAATAGTGAAGGCTCTCTAGGTCCGGATGGCTTTTCGGTGTTCTTTTATATAGAATTTTGGTCTTTGATTGGACCTAACATGATGGCGACTATACGTGAGTTTGGGATAGGGAACTCGGGCTTTGAAAGGCTAAACAAAGTTTTCCTTTTTCTTCTTCCTAAGAAGGAAGTTGCTGAAAAGGTGGAAGATTTTCGCCCTATTGCTTTATCTAACACAATTTATCTCATCATTGCTCATGTTCTGGGTAATAGGTTGAGTCTGATGCTGGATTTTTTTGTGCACCCTGTACAAGCAGTATTCATTACAAGGTGATCAATCTCCGATAACTTCGTGATGGCCTCAGAGATTGTTTCGTATTGGCATCGCACATCCAAAAAGGGGTTCTTATGAAAGGTTGATTTCTCTAAAGCCTACGATTCACTTGATTGGCAGTTCTTATGGACCTCTCTCCAAAAAAAAGGTTTCCCAGCGACATGGATTTTTTGGATGAAATAGTGTGTTTGCATTGTTTCTTTCTCAACTCTTATTAACAGCAACCCTACTTGTGGATGGATTCAGCCTCAGCACGGGGTTCGATAAGGATGCCCACTTGCCCCAATGTTTTTTGTTGTAGCAATTGATGCTCTTGCTCGTTGTACTTTTTCTGCTTCCAATGCTGGCATTATTTCATGCTTTGCTTGGAACTCTGCTAAGGACACTATAATCCTATTGTTACAGTATGCACATGATACAACTTTTTTATTGAGGGATTAGTGGATGAGGCGAGAAAGACTTCACTATTAATGATATCTTTGGGGATTTTTCTGGATTGCACATAAACATATCCAAATCATCACTCATAACCTTTGGGATGGATGGTCGAGAGTCTGAGGATTGTTCGATGGCACTAAATACTAAGTTGTGTACATTATCTATTCAGACTTGGGGTTACCACTAACAGATAAACAAACCAGATCACATGATTGGTCACCGATGATTGAAAGGATGGAACGACGACTACAAGGTTGGAGTTCAAAGATTCTGTCACGTGGCGGTCGACTTACACTATTGCAGCTTATTCTCTCAGCAATTTCTATCTATTTCATGTTCGTCCTCTCATTGCCCCTATTAGTGGAAGTGAGAATTGATTCTTTAAGAAGTAAGTTTCTTTGGAGTCACCCAAGGACACAACACTCGAGGAATTCACCTAGTTGCTTGGAAGGCTATTTGTAGGCCTATTATAGAAGGTGGTCTAGGTGTTTGGGACCTTCGTTGAACAAATGAAGCCAGTTTGGCTAAGTGGGCATGTCGAGTGATGGGTGATATGTGGAGAACTTATGGTCCACAATCATATTTGCCTGCCACACGAAAATATTACAATGGGATTCTACATTAATAATTCCAAGAGGTGCTTCAACTTTTTGGAAAGGGCTAATGGATGCCCTATCCAAGATCAAGCCATTTTGGTCCTTATGCCTTGGTGATGGATGTAACTTCCTCTTCTGGGAAGATCCCTGGGCGTCCATGGTTCTGCTGGCAAACATGTTTCCGAGGTTATATGCTGCAGCAACTGATAAGAAGATATGTGTTGTTGATTGCTGGTCGACCAACGGTGTAGCTACTGGTGCTTGGCTGCCATCTTTCTCCTCCATTTATCTGATCAACAGATTGATGATTTTGTTCAGCTTTTGGGCTAATTGGGAGCATAAAACTAGAGGCTAATATAAACGATTCATGGAGATGGTCTGTAAGTAATTTTTCGACAAAGAAGGCATATCTATCAATGTCTCCTAGGGTCAGCCAGGAGGATAGTGACTTAAGGACTGATTTGTGACTATTGTGGAGGATGAGCACACCTTTAAGAATTAAAATTTTTTTATGGCTTGTTCACAGGGGCTGAGTTCTGACCAGAAGCTATAGAAAGAAATGGTTGCCTGATGTTGATGCCTCATGCGCTTTATGTGATAATGCTGAAGAAGATATAGACCATTTGTTTTTCAATTGCAAGATTGCAAAAGAGACTTGGTCTGCAACAAGATGTCATTTGTTAGATATTTAATCGGAGGTAAACTTTTGGAGATCTTTTCGGTATGGTGGAAGGCACTTAACCATCATGACTTACGGGCCAAAACGTTAGATGTTATTGCCACTTGCTGTCCTATGGGCAATATGGTTACAAAGGAATGCATGCATTTTCAAGGGAGAGCAATGTTATGTGGAAAACATTGTGAATCATGCAATTAACTCAGCGCGTCTGTGGGCAGGGGACTAATTGTTCACTATGGGCTAATCATTTTGTTGGAATTATAAGTGGTATTTTATCCACTATAAGTTTTGTAATATAAAATTTCAATAATAAAAGATGGATGTTTACAAAAATGGTAGACATCCTTTTCCATCTAAAAAAATTGAAGTTTATCATGAGAAGACTCCCTATACCTGTTGGAAAACCATAAATATACCTTCAAGACTCAATTTGAGATATGCTTCAAGCTTAGGAGTACCTACATGCTGGAGAAGAAGATGAGGCGCTGCAACAATTTTCTGAAGGATGATAATCAAGATGTTAAATATCTGAATTTTTATTTGTATCTCTTTTTTGTTATATTTCGAAGGATGAACTCCCTTGTATAATCTTAGTGTTATTTTCATGGAGACTTTTTATTATAAGGGAAAACATGTGGAACCTCTTTGCATTAATTAAATTTAGTTTATCAAATTTCTTATGCATATGAATGCTATGTCTAGTGCTTTTTCATGATTTCTTTGAGATTGAGATTTTTGCTAGTATCCTAGAGAGGAATAACGAACTTTTAGTTTTCTTTTGTGATATCTAACATTGATCTTTGAAATTTCATTTGAAGCATTGCATACGATGTCTTGGTAGCATCCTGGAGAGGAATATTATAGGTGTGAATAGTAACGAACCCAACCTCAAAAATGGGAGGGGCCAACATGTAAAAATACTATATATTTTTATTTTTCTTTAATTCTTTATATATAAATATACATTAATAAAGAAAATTTGGGGGAGGAGGCCCCTCGGTCCATCCCTGGGTGTGAAATATGTGAGATTGACATCTTGAAATATGTGCGACCACTTATGTGAGATTGACAATCCATAGTTTAGGAACTACATACTAACACATCTTAATTTCCTACTAGATTTTATTGTCATCCTAGAGTAGAATGATCATGCCTCTTAGATTTGAGATAATTGGTTCATTTCGGTGAGGAAGCCATATTTTTAGGTAGATCTTAATCCTCATAAGAATTTGATTAAATTGAACTTTTATAAAACTTGTGATGGTCTTGAGGTCGATTGAGAATGGGATGTGTTGACCCACTAGTACATTCGAGGTGGTGGTGAAATCTTGTTTATTTCCTAATTATCTTTATTCATCCTGATTCAGTGCTTAATGTCATAAAAAATCTGAATTTATTCATAATTTTATCTTTTTAGTTTCTGGGGTTAGAGTGATAAGAATTTAATTCTCATGGGAATGATACTCAACTCACCTTAACTACTATTCGATCATGATTAGTGCACTTGCTAGAGAATATTTTTAGGCCATATGCATGCATCAAGTTTTTGGTGTTCTTGCCAGGGATCTTTATTGATTATCTATTATGATTTCATTAAAGTACTCTAAGATTCTCTTTCTATCTACTTTACTTTTTGTTGATTTTTTTGGAAAAATCTTACCATAAGACGACATAAATCATTTTGGACACTACAATTCAAGCAACCTGGTCTCAGATCAGGTGATTAGGAGTCGTGTTATAACTTGATCCAAAAATTGAGAGAACAACCCAAAGTTTAAGGAGAGCAACAAGAATGACTGAAGATCAAGGAAGAGTTATCATTGCACCAGAGATATTAGAGACTATGTCTTCCATCTGTAAAAAAGATGACTCTAGTGTAGTCCTCCCCTGTCAACATTGAGATCAATACCTCCATCATGAGGATGGTCCAAGCTTATTAGTTTGGGGGAGCGCTTAATGAGAGTCCTTATACTCACTTGGAAAATTTCATTCGCATTTGTAATACCTTGAAGTGCAACCATGCTTCTGAGATGTTGTCAAGCAACACTTATTTTTGTTTTCGATAAGAGATAGAGTGTCCACATTGTTGAGCACTTTGCCTACTGGAGCCATAATAACTTGGGAGCAATTCATCGACAAAGTCATGACCAAGCTTTGCCCACCTTAGAAAGTTGCAAAGATGAGAAACGAATTGAGGGCTTTCAAGCAAGAAGATGTTGAAACTTTATACGAAGTCTGGGAAAGATATAAGGAGATGCTGCAAAGGTTTCTGATCATCGAACCCCATTGTGGCAAATACTTGATGACTTTTACATTGGGCTATTTCAAGAAGATAAAGACAAATTGGGCTCATTTGTTGAAGGTTCAGTTTTAGGATAGAAAAGATTCGAGAAAATTTATGAGATTACTGAAGATGTGACCTTAACTCTTGGTAGAATAAAAGATCACGGAGCACCTAGAAGAGAAGTGTGAACAACATTGAACCAAGTTCCAATCATGAAGTTGTGGCTCAAGTAGAATCACTCAATAATAAGTTTGACTTTTCGATATCCGCGCCATTCAACATTGTGAGTTGTGTGGAGAGGGTCATTCTTACAATGAATGTCCCCAAGACAATAATTAAGAGCAAAACATATTTGAGAATGCTAGTTTTGTGGCTGATTTCTCCCAGGAACAATAATCCTTTCAGCAATAACTACAAACTCGCGGGTAGAGGAAACATCTCAATATAGCATGGGGACAAGGGAATAATAGATTCAACACTCTCCCACCAAGCTCTCAACATCCACCTGGAGCCCAAGGTTACAAATCATGATACATCCATTCACAATCTTGAGGTACAAGTAGGTCAGCAAGTGAATATCCTACCAGGACGCACACTTGGAGCCCTACAGAGCAACACTGAAAATAACCCAAAGGAGGAGGTCAATGTCATATCAATTCGGGCCGGTAAACAACTAGAATAGCTCAAGCTAAGATAAAGTCAAGCTAATGACTATAATTTAGAATTGGGACGCTTCAAGCCTGGAGAGCCTGAAGAAGGAGAAGACGAAGTGTTGTCGGATTGTCGACTAGAAGGTGTAAAACTTCTGTGAATATTTGTTGTTGTAATCTATTTTCTTCTCTTGTTGTATATCCAAGTGAATTCTCATGTATTTTGATATTTATTTTTGGAGATTTCATTTGAAAAAGAAAAAACTTGAAGAAACCCTATTTTTTATATAGAATTCATTTTTACCCAATTTCTTATATGTATGATTGGTTGTGTTTAATACTTCTCATGCTTCTCATGATGTTATGATATGTTAGCATACTCGAGAGAAATAGCATATTTGTGATTTCATCTGAATGCTTGAAATTGATCTTTGAATTATGTTACTCAAAATATTTCATACCACACTTGGTATCTCTTGGAGAGGAATGTCGAGTGTGGGATATGTGAGATTGTCATCCTGGAGAGGAACGATCCATAGTTTAGAGTTTACAGTTTATTGCATCTCAAAATCTTAATAGGCTAGATTGACCTCTTGGAGAAGAACAATAGGGTCTATAAGTTTGAGATAGTTGATGTATCCTGGAGAGGACATCATATCTTATATAAACCTTAATACTCTTAAGAATTGGTGAAATATGGATTTTAATCTTATAGGCTAGATTTTTACTACTCATTCATCCGAGTTTCGTGCTTGATGACATCATTCTAACACTTATCGATCTTATATTTATCATTTACTTTCATAATTTATTTTGAGCACATCTTATTCAAATTCAATGGACTCCCTCTCATTAGTTTAGGGACATAATCTTAGGGTTGAATCTAGGATCCCGAGAATGTTTTGAATGATCACAAATTTGTAAGTGAACTCAGTCTGTACTAATGAACTTGTTTAAGCTGATTTCTGTAACAGGATATAGACAAGTTCAGTACAGCGGTCGACCTGAGCTAAAGGAATGGACGACCACTGCACACGTAATACATATCATGAAGAACCATATGTGTGCAGTGGGCGTCCTAAGGATATAAGCAGTCGACCAGTATCAGGAGGAGGAGGTC
>LTAE01011908.1:0-14589 GCA_001647135.1 Pontederia paniculata | reverse complement strand
GTGACCATTTGTCACGGCCCGTAACGGTTGAGTTGAAATTTTGCTTTCGGCACCCACGGCTGACGCTGCTGCTAACACTGATGCATCACGGCCGGTAACATATGGTCACAGCCCGTGATGACTGCAGGTTATTGATTTCTTCCTCCCGAGCACGTCCATTTGTAATATTTTATTGATTTCGTTCCTTCTTCCACCTTTCCATGTGATTTCCTACAAAATACACCAAACAAGAGTAGATTACGGATTTGGAAGAATATAATCAAATAAAATAGAAAATAGATGCATGCATTGACATAATGACTTAAAATAATGCCTAATGCAAGCCCTAAAATATGTTGAAAAATGCATGCATCAATAAGATCATATCACATAAGGTTGATAAGATCATATAAGATGAGATTGAGAAGATTGGATAAGATTAAAGCACATATTGAATCAATTGATGGACTAAGAATTGCCTAAGGTATGATCCTCAAACAAATGGAATCACATATCTTAGATTCAGACGAACCGGGATATTCAAATGAATCCACCCTAAATAAATCAAAGTCTAAAACACATGAATGACACAAATCTTATGATGTTGATCGCTTAATCAAGTCCAATCAATAGCCCATACAATCTAGAATCTCAAATGAGTAATCCAGATTATTACACAAATTATTTTGACTTAAATTTAAAGATAAATTTTTCATGCATTTAGAAATAATAAAATTAATTACACTAAATAGTCAATATTCAAACGGAATTATCACCACGCCGAGAAAAAGCATTAAGGATAACAATCATTTCCAAAAGAAACAATTTATAAAAGTTATATCTAAAATAGGGTTCACAAACTCCCTAATATAGATAACTAAAGAGGAAAAATAGTTCACCTCAACAGAAGGAAAAGGGAATAAAAATCAAACTCTAAATCTTAGCAGCACAACTTTCTTCTTAATCTCTACAAAAATTCTTCAGCGTCTAGCTCTGGCTTCAAAAAAATATGGCTTGAAGAACATCCAACATCTCACCTCAAATGAGGCTTTGGGGTCCTATTTATAGATTTTCAATAGGTTTCATCATATATAAGGAGTCCTCACTTGGAGAAATTTATATTCCATCAGATGAGGCTTAATCCTGAGTCAAAATCTTCGAAAGATAAGTTTTAATAGCTTAAAAACTACTAAAATTATGTTTAATCCCAAAGTTTCACGACACTGACAATGGATTTCACAATCGTGAGCGCATCATCAAAATAAATTTTCCCATATTGCCAAAGTCCATGAAAAAGCTTTGATGGCCGTGAAATAGTCGTCATAGGTGGTGATATCAGTTTCACGGCTATGACTGTATGTTATGATAAAATCCAACACATTCAAAATGTGATTCTAGGCTCGTTTTAACTCCAAATTGAGTGTTATTTTTTTAGTGTCTTCGTCTCTTCGTTCTCTTGCCATCTAGACAATAATAACAATCAAATTGGATAATTTTCTAAATAAAATAAATAAATTCAAATAATCTCACAAAATGATGCAAGCTATGTAAAAACTACTAAAAAAATGAACAAATATGCTACAAAAAATATGTTAAAATCGACATGCGTCATGGATCAATATTTCTATTATTTCAGACGATCTTTTACTCTTGTGAAAATCTTGTTAGGTAGGAATGATGGTGACTATGAGGTCAGCCCCAACAGACTCGGCAGGTTTATGTAAGGAGAAGTGGCCACTATGGTGGGGGAGGGACTAAGAAAATCGACATCCAGATGGTAGTCTCACTAGATAGAGACATCATCAGACAAGATTATAATAACTTTTTTAGTTTTGACTTGAGTTATAACATTATAAGGTACTAAAAGGTATAGAACTACTAAAATTCAATAAGTGAAAGGGTAAAATGGTCAAAAATATTTTTACAGGAATGACCCTAAGGTAGAGTGAGAATATAGGCTTCCGAAAAGAAAAGCAAAGAAGACAAAATATTTATGTCCTTAAAAAATATTATAAATAAGAAAATAAATAAAAATATTATGATAAAAAGGCTATCAAGAGAAAAAGACCATAATAAAATGTTAAAGAACAACTTACTAAACCCCAAAAGATGCAAAAAAAATAGAAAGAGCAACTTACTTACCCCTAAAAGAAGCAAATTGTTATAGATTAACCAAAAATATGATAAACAAAATAAATAAACTTAATGTTATTATATAATTTTGAGATTATGAAAAAAGTCTAATTGATTATGTTAATTAAGGATCATAAAAAATTCGATCATGAAAAGAAGAATATGAGTTTAAGTGAAACTACTAAATTAAAATTATATATTAAATTTAAATTAGAAAGAACAAAAATAAAATTTGGAGCCCAAATATATTAATAATTTATTATTAGGATTGCTGAATTTATCATTTATCTTATATATATGTGATAAAATATAAATAATAGATATCCTTAAACAAAAAATATTATTAATAAGAAAATAAAAAAATATTATCATAAATGGTTTATGAAAGGAAAAGACCAAAATAAAATTTTCAATCAGCATACTTAGATAGGGGATACCGAATGGGACGTTTTAAGCATGATTATTATGCATAGAATTAATATTATCACATATGGCATCGATCAACCTTATCATCTTTGGTGACTTGAGAATAAGTAGTGGTTCCCCAAAATAAGCATTTAGTTGAATATAAGGCTGAAAATCAGCATTGGAAATAGTGTAATCAACATACTTAGATAGGGGATACCGAATGGAAGTACAAGGATGTAGATTGAATGAAATTTGTGGTAGTCTCTGGAGAGGCAATAACATCAAGAACAATTGGATGAGAGATGACAACTGATAATTTTGTTATATGTTGAATGTTACTATAAGATTCATGTTCTATCGTTTGATCATTAGCATGTGCATATTTTTCATGGTGAACACCTTTAGTGGGACTCGATTCTATAGATTCATGGTGAACTTATGATATATGAACTAAAGAAGTTGAGGCAATGAAAGGAAGCAAAGGAACAACACACGAAGTATTTATAGGCTTGTTGTGTTATTTGATTCATCAAAGGTAACATGACAAGATATATAGAATTTTTTTAATGCAATACTGAAGCATTTATAACCCTTGATCTAGTCTTCATATCCAACAAAGATGCATCGAATAGGTTTACAATCCAATTTAGTTTGGCTAACATTATCATTGTGCACATAGACAACACTTTCGAAAGTCTTGAATATATGATAAATAGGAGGACACTTATACAACTTCTCATAGGGAGAATGCCAACTAAGAATTTTTGGAGGATATAGTAATTAGATAAATAGCAATATGAAAGCTTCAGAACAAAGATACTTTGGAACACCCTTACAATGTAGCATACTGAGGGTCGTCTCACATATATGAATGTTGTGCCTTGAATTATTATATCATGTACTCAAAATTTTGAAAAAAAAATAAAAATTAAGAAAAAAGGGAATCTATGACGATATAGATATTTATAAATAAGGGTTATAATTTTTATAATGTACTCTCTTCTTATTCATAGTGAAAACTATTTGAATGCAGCATCCTTTGCTCGTGGATGTTTTCCTCTTGTTCACATCAATCAAGAGGGTTTTACCATGTTAAATCTGTTAATCTTTGCTTCTCGCTTTTAAATTTGTTGCTTTATTTTTTTACCGATCCCTCGAAGCTATAATCCCTATAGATATCATTTTGTTGTGGAGTCCACGAAGACCTACGCTAATGGGCAATGTCGTTGTTATTAAGAAATTTTTGGAAGGCAGAAGACATGTATTCACCACTAGGATCACTTCTAAATTGTTTGATTTTGCAATTAAAGTGATTTTCAGCAAAACTTTTGAAGGTTTTGAAAACTTGACATACTTCAGATTTTTCTTTGAGAACATATATCCATGTGTAACGTGAAATGTCATCAATGAAGACGATATAAATCGTGAACGAGAAAGTGCAACACAAGGTGTAGGCCCCCAGACATCACTATGTATCATCTCTAAAATTTGAGAACTTCTTGTTTCCGATATTGGAAATGCTTTGTGATTATGTTTTCCATATTGACATCCATTGAAAATAAAAAAAAAACTATGTCTATTAATTGCAAAAAATATTAATCGAACTGGATGTTATAAAATTTTTAAAGACTCAAAGTTACAACGACACAATCTATAATGCCACTCTTAAGAGAACAATATGAACATGATTAGAAAAGGAAGCTACAAAATTAGGAATAGAATTTGAAATGACATACACAATATTTAAGTTAGCTAGATCCTTTGTAATTTGTTTATGCCCTTGTCTTTTGCCATTAATGAGGGTTTTGTTACTGTCATCATCCTTCAGGAAAACATACACTTATGTGAAAACACTATAGGCATCATAATCATCAACAAGTCAAGATATTGAAAGAAATTGATATTACTACTTGGGACATAAAGAACATTAACAAGATGAATATATCTAGAATAGTCCGAATAACAATACTCCATGTTTGGGACATAAAGAACATTAACAAGATGAATATAGCCAAAAGCAATCCAAATTAACAATGTCGCCTATGTGTGATATGCTATGAATAGTATCATCTCGAGTTATAACTCGAGCTTTACCATTGTAATGTCTCAAGGAAGTAAAATTACATTGGTTATTTGATAGATCACTAGCATCTATTTGCAAATCATTCGTCAACTTTCAATAGAATATTATTTGATTATGAAAAAGATTGATATCATTTGATTCATTAGAAGAATTCGCTTGTAATAGAAGAACGAATATTGAAAGCATTTGATTCATTAGAAGAATTGCCAAAATTGGTATTGTGAGCTTCATTAGAGATAGTAACAGTTGCAAACTTTTGAAGATCATAACAATTAATAGCAATATGTTTGCTGGACCACACGTTGACAAATAACACCGGCTTGGCTTTGGAAATTCTGCACTTAATTGCCACAAAAAGGATTGTCGTGACCTTTAGAGTGAAAATATTGTATGTTTGTAGGACTATAAGTTTGTTGATGTTTTTTTATTATGTCCACGTCCACGACTTGATTCAGGACCACGACCTCTATCATGAGAACTTCTGTTAGTAGCAAGAGCTCTTATGGTATCTTATGAATTATTAGTCAACATTCTTGATATGACAAGATTTTCGTGTTGAAGGAGAGGAAATCGTAAGTCTTCAAATGAAGGCAGTGGTGGCTTAGCAGTAATCATCATAATAAACACATTATAATTTTCATAAAGAGGCAACAAGACAATGCAAAACTTTGTCAGATTCAGAAATAATATGATCAACGATGGCTAATTCATTGCAAATGTTTTGTATTTTGTTGCAAAACTCGTTGACTTCCATTTGTCCTTGCTTGAGATTAGTAAGTTTTGATTTTAGTTGAATTTTTCTTGTTTCTACCATGTGAGAATAGCCACTACTAATAGAGTTCCAAAGCTTTTTAGTTGTCTGAGTGTGCACAATTTGTGCAAGAACTTCTTCTGATAAAGTATATTTAATCTACCCAATAAGTTGCTTATCAATTACAAACTAATCAAGATACTTTGAGTAGGTTCTTTGCTTTTCTCATAATCAGAGTACCATCAATATGATCAGTCAAACATTTTCCATGAATAGTAATATTACACTCTTCCATAAAATAAAATCGTTAGAATTTATTTTAATTGAAACAATTAAGCTCAACATATTAGGAAAAGAGGATGATTTAGCTTCGATTAATAATAATGTCTGATTTTTTTTGTCTATGACAATGAATTAGTAAATAGAGATTGTCGATTGTTCGGTTAATTCAAGCAACAAGGGTAGAAAAGTATTAAAGAACACGGAATCCAAGATCAACTTAACAGGATGCAATCCCCATAAAAATAAAACTTTTGGAGAGTTAGACTAGAGATGACTGAGTCTCTGATGTAAAAAGTGACCAACTATGAAAATATCTTTTTATCCCAATGGAAATACTCACAACATCAATATCTATAGAAGAAGGCAACAACAAACCCTTGTGGATTGATGTGAAAATATTATTTTTCTAGTTACACAACTCTCTCGAGACATGTGATAGAACTTGCAATAACAATAAATTAAAAAGAAAAAAAATTGTTTATGTATATGTTGATTTATGGGATGGATCTCAGTTGATAGTGCAAATCATTGATGGCAAAGGAGAGATTGATGTCATTAGGACTATGAAGAATGAGGCAACGAGAAAAAAAATAATGCCAAATTTATTAAACCAATTCAAGAAAAAAATATCTCTTTACTTATGGGATTAGGGTTTCTTTCTCCAACCACAACAACAAAGCTGAATCCTAAGAGTTTACTTATATAAATTTGGGTACAAATTACTACCATATATACTCGACAACACATAACCCACAACGATATATTTTAATTCTATCAACATCATCAGTAAGATTATAATATTTTTTTATATTTTGGCCTCAGTTTTAACATAAAGTACAAAAGGTGGAAAACTACTAAGATTAAGTGAAAAGAGAAAAATAGTAAAAAATATCTTTTTCAGGAGTGACAGTAAGGATGAGGAGTGGCAACAAAGGCTTTAAAAAAGAATAGTAAAGACATCAAAACTGTTTATATTTTTTCTTTACAAGTATTACTGTAATGACCAGAAATAAAAAGGAAATGGTGGATCCACCTAGACACCCAAATCCTCTCCAGTGGGCCACAAAATCCACTAATCTAAACTATAAAACCAACTCATATGACCTCACCTTTCCCTCTCATCTGAATTCTCCTCTTCTCCACCTTGATTGGTTCACCAAGGAGGTAAGGAACCAACCCTAAATTCACTTCAAATGGGAATTAGAATAGGGAAAGAAAGAGAAAGAAGAGTTTCAAGTGCAAAGGAAAGAAGGGAGAGGAGCTATTGCTGACAATTAGTGAATAATGAGTTAAGAAGCTCAAAAGAAAGGAGAAAAAAGAGCTAGGGCATAACTACAACAAGGTATGTAAAGGGGATCCTCTCTTTCAAATCAGGTTTTATGTTCGATTGAGATAAATTGTACATGGGAAGGATGAAGAACTTAGGAGAAAACTGAGGACACGTGTTTTAGATCTTGTAATATGAGAAAAACACACCTTGCATGACATGTGTTTGATGATTTTCATATGTGATTTACATTTATGTTAATGCTTAATTTCTTATAAGTACTTAGAAGAAATGATTTAGAACAATTCACATATGAACCCTAGAATGTCTCTATGAGCTCTCTTCGTGAAATCGGACTATAGGTGTAAAATCAGTTAAATTCAAATGAAATCGGTTTAAATTAAGGGGAAAATTGAGCATCATAGGCTCACTATGGGTTGACCCATAGTGATCTTGAGCTCGCTATGGGCAGCCCATAGCAAGGTGTTTCGGGCCCCTAGCGATCAAACGAGTCGTAGCGTTTGTTAGTTAACCTAACAAATTCCTTGGATCACCACAGTGTATCCTTACGTCTAATAGTAGTAATCATGTCTTAATCATAACACACTTAGGGTCGCCCATAGTGACCATATTTCAATTGTAGTGTATCTTAATTAACAGTAGTTGTCCATATGTATAAATGTTAATTTTTTATTTCCTTAATGACATGTGTTATGATGCTCTATGGATATATGTATAAAAAACTTTGCTTGATGATTGCCCAGCACCTAGACACGTATTTGCACGTCAAGCCATAATTTGGATTTAAAAGGTGAAACACATTATGCTCGTATTGTTGATTGATGCATTGTAACTAAAAAATGGATTGAGACAAGTCTACTGCACATCTAAGTAAAGGGGGGGGGGGGGGGGGGGGAATCTAAAAGTCCAAAGGGGCAGAATGGGGTGAAAAAGCACATCCCAGCCTGATCAGCCTAAATAAGTCGGTGTGTACAATGACCCTCAATAAATAAGTTAATAAATGGACATGTGACCATGGGGATGGCTTACGCAAAGTTAGATGATTAACTTCTAAGATGTCACATGATAAGAATATTAAAGATGAAAGATGAAATGAATGATAAACTCGAGCCAAAAGGGCTATTTGCATTTAAAATCAATGTCAAGTATGACTGTGACGACCTAACGATCACGAGGTGTTTAATATAGTCAAATCACTAATTCATATTTAAATATATGAACATTGTGGAGACATGATAAGGAAAATAAACTAAGTCATGGATTTGTCAAAAAATTTGGTACCTCGGCGTAAAATGAATAAATGGAAAAATATCCGTGGATACATATTAACAATTCATAAGGATCCAAAATAAAATTATATATAAGGAGAACTGCCCAAAAAGGTAAATTGTGCGCACAGGAGCACGATGCTCATCATCAATATCCTAAAGGAGGAACTTTAGTCCTCGTGAATTCACAAGTGGTATATAATACCAAAATCTCAATCTATAAGGCTACTACGGTTGAATAACATGCATCGTATAATAAATTAGGAACCATACAAGGTTTCATATATATATATATATATATATATACAAATAAGCAAAAGATAACTAATACATGATTGATCTAGTCCATCATCGACCTCACTCAAATAAGTCACAACCCATGCTTATCACATAGAAATACTAACAATCATCACCTGCAAAATGAGAAGAGCGCGGTGAGCATAAAATGTCTTAGTGAGTGGAGGGAATGCAATATCGAAAACTAATAAAACCGAAGTCCATAACGCAGTACGGTAAAATGGCGATAAAACAATACAATGTATGCCATGTAAAACATTTGTCCTTCTTAGCTACAAAAGGAAGTATGCTAAGGAAGGAATGAATCCTCACTAAGGTCGTATGGCCAGTACGCATCCTAAGTAAGTTGTTGTGCGGATTGAGGCTTGCCAAATCATATCTGGATTCAATACCTCTTCGACATCATCCACCTAGGGATGTAGTAGTATGTTAGAATTTTTTTGCTGTATATGAAATGGACTTAATATTTGCAGCACCTAGTAGTACGTTAGAATTTTGTTGACATATATAAAATGGACTTAATATTTGCAGCACCTACTCGAAGTTGATCATTTTTCGATGTAATGTAAAATCTCTCCACAAGACGGTTTTTATCATGACAATTGATATGTGTATGAATGAACATGCATTAGAGCATTTAGCCAAAAGGTTTTTAATCCATGAAGATTTTATCAAATCCCATAAAATTTGGGAATCCGAGAAAACATCATAAAATCCATTCGGGAAGTCCATACGAGGAGAAGTGTCATAATTGCATGAATCTTAACATGACTTGATTAAATAAATACATGACATGCAGTCATTCATTTCATATGATTCAAGGCAATCACATGAATGCAGTAATCCATTCGGAAAGCATGTCTTACCTCCGCGTAAGACCATGGATAGCTACAAGAGAATTTTTAATGTTATCATGGTAATTCCACTCACCTCAATATCGCGTAACCCTGTCCGATTCCACGTGTCCAAGTAACTCAGAAATCGAATAATCTAATCAAAATACAAATACTTTCTATAAGTGTCTTTTGTACCATATATAAATTAACTTACAATTCCACGAGTCATGTTCTGTGACCTTTAATCATTATTTCACTAATTATTGAACATAGATGTTACCAGCTGTAATTATCCTATAACTTTATTCTTAACTTAAACTCAACGATCCTTTTTAACTTCCAACTAGTTAAATGATGACTAAACATAATCATACATATATACTATATACAAGTATTTACAGATGTATACATATATTTTCGATGTATATATATTTATATCCACATGTGCATTCTAATTTGTGTTCCTAGATTAGTTGCTTGCTTTATGCCAACTATCTATTATCATATATCTCTATACACATATATTTGTCATTGTTTTACATTAACTATTAACATTCACTTGCTTACTGAATCCACAACCCTCATATTTATTTCCTTGAATATTTACTTCTTAGCATGCATCAAGAGTATACCTATCTATGGGTTAACATCCGTATATGCGTTATATATATATATATATATATATATATATNTTATGAACAATTATATTTACTTACATGATATATATATATATATATATATATATATATATTTGTTAAATACATTTATGAACAATTATATTTACTTACGTGCCTGTGTATAAAACCAAACTATGATTGTGAGTTTATCCATGTTTTATTGCTAATTATATTATCAATTGTCACCACTTAATTTCATTCCCTATCGTTGTTCTCATTAGTTAGTTTAACAACCATCGTACCATACACATTCAGCGATTTACCCCTAGTGAAAGCTCACAACAGGACTACAACACATGAACACAATAAAGCGTCTCTTAATCTCGAAAGTATTCCAAAATATTATTCATATATTCATTCATTTGTGATCTCACTGGATAAGCGACTCACGTTCTTAATCCCTTTTAGCTTTGACGAGGTGCATACCCGAACACGAGGATTTTTGTTGTCATGGAAGTTGCGTGAAATCAGAGTTCATGTCCAAACAAAACTTTAATTATGGGTTCTAGTTACTCACCGCCAAGGCCTCATAGAGAAGGGATGCAATGCCAACAACCGTGTCCGACAAATCCAAAAAATGCCACTACGTAAATGACAAAGTGTTTAGCCGGAAAATGGACAAAATCCATTTACGTGCTCGAGGCAGTGGCGGTCTCTACCGAAAGGAGATGAAGGTGATAAATATTGTAAAATCTGAATCAGTGACTGCTCTAAATACTAATCAACTCACAGGGAGGGAATCAACTATAGCTGAATCGTCAACGCTCGAAAAATCTATCAAGAAGGCTCGTCTATTGTTCCATCGCAAAGACCATTGAATCATCTGAATTTCCTTGGCCAAAACCCTAATCAAGGTTATTAACACTTACAAGAAAAGGAATGGCAACAACTCCATTTTTGGTGAGGTCCAAATGCAAACGATGAAGTTTCTAGACAACGGAAATGGCGAAATGACTAACGCGTGATAAAACTCCAATCAAAACCTTGCAAAAACCTTCACAACAATGCAGCAAACTTGAGGAACTTATAGAAGGGGAAATAGTGGCTCGGTAGCGGCGAATCACGGCAAACTCTATCAGTTGTCACCGATGATCCTATTCGTGTCCAAGTTGAAATCACGCTCGAAATGCCTCAACTCCTACACCGCCATACTCACATTGCTAAGATGCACGCAATCGTACCACTCGATAGTCAACTCGTCTTCAGTGTGCTTGTCGGCTGGGGTATCCTGAAAGCGGCGGCAACGTCCAAAGGGAGAGAACACGAGAGAGGGAGGGAGAGGATGATGAAATAGAGAGAGAAAGAGGTTGCCCCTTTCCCTCCTAGGACACATGTCCAAAATTCGACGGCTGGATCAAAATTTTATTTTATTTATTTTTTCTCTTGCATTGCAAAAATACCTGAATACAACATGTTATTTTTATAAATTTACAAAATCCCTGCCGCTAGGGTTTGTGGCAGGTTGTGGTTGTTACAATGATATTCATGTCTAAAAAAGCATTGTATCGACAATGCTAAGTATATGGTCCATCATAATGATAATGTCAAGTAAATTAAAGCTAAGATGAATTAAAGATGCATTATATTTATAATGCATAAGAAAGATAAGAAAATAAGTAAGATGAGAAATAGACTTAAAATTAAGTCAACGAGCATAACTAGCAAAGAAGCTAAAGTAGAAGAAACATGAATGCCCATAGGTTGATATTAAGGTTTGGGATACAACCTTATGATATGCTCTATGTTTATGTGATGTTTATATGCATGACATATAGGTCCTTGCACATATGGGTGGTATGATTCACCAATTTTTTGACCTCTACATACTCTAATGGGATGAATGTCCCCTGCTTTTGGATCCTGTAGGTGAGAATGAGTAATGGTGTTGTTCATGATGGACGTCACATATGATTATGTTTATGAATTTGTCTTAGAGCTTAGTTTATGTTATGTCATGTCTTCTTTTGACTATGTATCATCTTTGAACAAGTGTTGTGTGTTTCTTTAATGCTAAGATGATTTTATGGACAAGCTTGTGTATGCTTAAAGTCATGTTATCATATCATGTCATTTTCTAGTCAAGTTTAGCATTTTTCTCTTATTGGTACATGTATCATGATCTTATTTGTCTTCCACTGATTTTCATCTCATGTTGATATATTTCCTTCGTCGAGTTCTTGTTTCTGGTTTGTTGATCATGATTGTCATGGTCAAGTCAAGGTTAATTTTTGCTTAGCATCTCGGGGACCACTTCGAGCACGTGACAGATATCAATTCATTCACGTGGCGGGGTTAGTTTTTGAGGATTTAGAGTTAGGTATCATAGCCTAAAGTTTGGATCTAATCTCTTAACGTCTTAGATGATTAAGACATGTGTTTATGTCCAAGTCATCCTAAAGGTCAAAATTCTAAGTCTCTAAGAAGTTCAAAGTCCATGTGCAAAGCATCATGAGCAACATCAAGTTAAGAACGCATCTAGAAAGGATCTTGCGTTTATGTAAATTCTAACTATTTTGATATATGATTAATGATGTAATGCATAAAGATGACACTTCACGCCATAATGGGGATAAGATATAATGTGCATTCATAGAAAGTATGACTAGGTTGCCAAAACTATAGGAAAGAAATTTAGGAATTCTTGGCCAAATTATCATCCATGAAGTTTATGAAGATTAAACCTCCGATGTTGATGGATATAGGAATTTAAAAAGGCGTGGGCATGGGTGGATTCCATAATAAACTAGATCAAAGTGATGTGTTAAGCGGATGAGTACAAAGTGGAATCTTGCAACGCACCACCTAAGGGATTATGTATAAACTAGATCAAAGTGATGTGTTAAGCGGATGAGTACAAAGTGGAATCTTGCAACGCACCACCTAAGGGATTATGTCAAGCTTTGGTGGAAACTCACCTTAAGGATAAGGTAGCAAACATGAATGTAACACCTAAAAGGAACGTGCATGATTTTGATGAGGAGTCTTCCAACCACGCATGTTTCAAAAAAAAAAAAAAAGAAAACAAGAAGAAGGTATGAACTCCAACGAGGACAAGTGTCGATGGATGACTGTCTCAACAAGTTCTTGAAGATCGAAAAGCACCTCCAGCTTGAATGATTATTAATATAATCATAAGTTAATTTCAAAACTTTCTAACGTTAACAATCTAAGGATCTGTGTACAAGTGTCATGATCAATCATGAAGATATGCAACTCTTTATTTGCATCTTATGGATATGGCTAAATCTTGATCATACGATGGATAATTATTGGGGTTAAGGCAATGTCAAGTTCTCATGTCCAAATGGTGAGTTTGAATTGAGTATGGGTATCTGTGATTAATTATTAACATTATGTAAAGGTTAAAGAATTTACCTTAAGATGTAATCTTGATGACTATTGAGAAATGACTAACGAATTTATCTAGACTTATGTACCTAAATACATATGATGTTGGATCAAATTCAATTATTCAAGAATCATGGATAATATGTGAACTGATATATCTTGAAGTTTAGCTTCCAAAAATACATGAATCAAATATTGGAGATACAAATCAGAAGTGAAGATTGAATGATTAAGATGCTAGCAAGTTGTTCTGAGCTACCACATGATTGATTTGCAAATATTATTATGGATTGTGTGGAATAAATTAGAAATAAATATTCATGGAATGGTTAGAATATTATCTAATCTTTTGATAGAAACCACTTTATTTGAAGTGGTACTATAGAAAAAGGGGGTAAGACATGAATATTATACGTATTGGCTATCAAGGCATTGAACAAAAGTTGGTAATTCCACTATTATATTTCTTGAGGACAAGATGGAAAGTCATAAGTTGCATAACTCGTAAGTTTAAACAAAAAGATTCTAGTTTTAAGAAAAAAAAACAAAGACCATTGGAAAAGAACTTTTATTGTTTAAGTTATGACTCAAGGTTGGAAGATGTTTCGAAGTGCAAAATTTTGTTATTTCTTGATCATATTGATCAACCTACAGAAAAGAAGTAGTATGAAATTAAGAGAAGAAGTTTTGTGATTCAAATGTAGAAGTTGTGTAATCTCTAATCCAATAGAAACTTGTGATGAATAATCATGAGATTAACAATTTCTATTTAATCAATATCCTTAATTAAGATCATTGTGATCACTGCGTAGACTAAGTCATATAGGAAATACTTATGGTTAAACCAGGAGATCATGACTTTAATGAACAATGACAAGGATGATAAGCTATATTATGAAATGATTAATACCCGACAAATATGTATGAAAGCTACAAAGTATTTATTGAAGAAATGATAAATGATGTGTACTATGTTGGGCATGTTGTTAATTCATAAGCTTATGAATCGTACATAGGCTATGTGAAAGAAAATATAATTTATCTTATTAAGACTAATGGATCAACAAACATTAAGATATCATGAATATGACGCCATCGATCTATACTTAGGATTATATAAGGACTCAGTGGACATGTCATGGAAAGGAGTTTCTACTATTTTCAATATGATTATACTTATGAGGGTAATGTAGGATCTAAAATGGCACCAAGAGGAGGGGGGGGGGGGGGAGATTGGAT
>LTAE01011907.1:0-14590 GCA_001647135.1 Pontederia paniculata | reverse complement strand
TCGCTACCCACCCCATCCTACAGTCGGACGCCCGCAATCCGAAACCAATGCCGGACGACCGCTATCCAACCCCATCCTACCGTCGGACGCCCGTAATCTGAAACCAACACTGGACACCTGCTATCCAACCCCATCCTACCGTCGGACGCTCGCTATCCGAAACCAACGCCGGGCGATCGCTATCCAACCCCATCCTACCGTCGGACGCTCGTAATCTGAAACCAACGCCGGACGCCCGCTATGTCGGACGACCGCTATCCAACCCCATCCTACCGTCGGACGCCCGTAATCTGAAACCAATGCCGGACGCTCGCTATCCAACCCATCCTACAGTCGGACGCCCGCAATCCGAAACCAATGCCGGACGACCGCTATCCAACCCCATCCTACCGTCGGACGCCCGTAATCTGAAACCAACACTGGACACCTGCTATCCAACCCCATCCTACCGTCGGACGCTCGCTATCCGAAACCAACGCCGGGCGATCGCTATCCAACCCCATCCTACCGTCGGACGCTCGTAATCTGAAACCAACGTCGGACGCCCGCTATCCAACCCCATCCTACCGTCGGATGCCCGCAATCCGAAACCAACGCTGGACAATCGCTATCCAACCCCATCCTACCGTCGGACGCTCGTAATATGAAACCAACGCCGGACGCCCGCTATCCAACCCCATCCTACCGTCGGACGCCCGCAATCCGAAATCAACGCCGAACGACCGCTATCTAACCCCATCCTACTGTCAGACGCCAGTAATCTGAAACCAATGTCGGACGCCTGCTATCCAACCCCATCCTACCGTCGGACGCCCGCAATCCGAAACCAACGCCGGACGATCGCTATCACCCATTTACTAAGTCTGTAAATACTTGACAATCCTATGCCATTCAAGTGGTAAAATAATCTCCTTAAAAATATTGATATACATATTTTACTTGCAAATCAATATTTTTACATTCTAATTTTTTATACATCACATCAATCCATAAGTCCTTAATTCTACTCAACATATGTGTCTATAATGGGTATTAGTCACCCATGGTTATACATAATCTTCTATAATTCTCTCATAGTCCTTTGGATAATTAAATTATGTCACTTCTTCTCACATGAATTTAAGTTCATAATCATCCTTGTATGAATTATTGTGCACATTCCATTTATTCACCTACTAGTCTTCGCATCATGAACGTGGTCCTAACTTTTTTTTTTGAGAACCACTAATATTGGTCTCACTAAAAGAAAAGACATTGATACATGGTATTATTTGTGCATATCCTTCATACATTTTTTTATATGATGTATAATAGAAATATTTTCTTTTCCCAACCTATGAACTTTAGGGATACACTTACGTCTTGATCATAATGACTTCTCAACTATTGTATAAATATATTAGAACTTTAGTCATCCTTAGATTTATACTTGAGAGTCAAAGGAAACTTGCTTTAATGGTAACTAAAAGATAACATATTCACATTTTTTTCAAATTCACTAATTCCATTTTCATCTTATGCAAGATCCATTTTTTAAATGTACTACTCGAATGTTATATCATAATTGGATCCTTAATAATCCTATGCCTTTTTTGTAATTTGGCCATTAAGCTATTTAGATAGCCTGACAATGGCTCATTCTTTGGATCATATTATTCATGTATAATTTCTATTAGAAATAAACTCAGTTCCTATATAACAAGGCTACTTAGATTATTCATTTATATATCACACATGCAATTTGAATGAGAAGTCATAGATTTATAAAATCAATGAACTAGTAGTCATGATTGACTCATTTAATCATAACATTTCTCTTTTCTTACATCCTCATATCTAGCCTTTTCTATCTAATCATTCATTGAGTTCACAAAAGGAGTGTCCAACCACACTTGGGTTAGGACAAGGGTGCAAAGATTTCGATTAAGCATAACTATTCATAGATATAGAAGTGAGAAATTATTACTCAAATAGCATCACATCCTATGGTAATGCATCTTTTCATGTCATGCACATTAGACATGATGATCATATTGTGTGGCTCAACAATAGTCTTAACATGTACTCAAGGGGAATTTCTACACATGACCCACATTGATCTTATGAAGGTGTCTCTTCTCTATTTGACATCTAGACCATTGTCATTTCATAATCCCATCTATATGCATTCAATCTTGATCAACCTAATATTCCTTCAAACTTATAATCATCCCATAATTCTAGAATCATATAATTTAACTTTCGATCAAGACTTTTGATCTTTCCAAAACTGCAACATCAATATCCTCTCATTTGTTTTTCATCCTACAAATTATTTCTTTAGAATTGTCTTGATTCTACTACTTTTAAATAACCTCCCTCCTTAAGACATAAGTTGTATTATTCTTTTGGATGACATGAAACATAGTCAAATATCATCCGAGGTAACACTAGGTTCTAAACTTCAGAGATTACTCATCTTATAACTTCCTTCATAACTCTCACTTAGGAATATGAAGGAAACCTTAAATTTCTCAACTATAAATATTTTTCTAATCCCACCATAGATACATAAATCACCTACTCCTCTTATTATTATTATTATTATTATTATTATTATTATTNGAAACCTTAAATTTCTCAACTATAAATATTTTTCTAATCCCACCATAGATACATAAATCACCTACTCCTCTTATTATTATTATTATTATTATTATTATTATTATTATTATTATTATTATTATTATTATTATTCTTTTTATAAAAATCTAGATCACCTAGATCTTAAAAATCCTCAATTACACTAACCTTTGTTATTGAAATTATTCACTTGATTTAGGGAGAAAGATTAACATCCTTATACCATGCATCATTCATATAAAACTTAGGAAGCATTAGACTTTACTCATCTCTAAGGTCTTACTTAACTTCTTCTGGATGGTGTGGTGACTGTTCATGACGATTGCATATGGACCTCTTCATTCTTTAGGGACAGCTAAAAAGTGCTCCTCTTTAGGATCTGATACCAAACTGTAACGCCCCCAAAATTTAAACTTTTAGGGCGACATTACTCATCATACATTGTTGACTTGACTCTTGACTTTTCAGTCAAGGACAAAGTCACATTAACAGAAATTGAAACTTTACATAGCGGAAGACTTAATCATATACATGAAGACTAAGGTCAAGTACTTTCTATTACAACTCTATTAATTATCATGTAGCTAGACCTAGTCCAAACCATGTGCAATTAACTTGTGTCGTCATGAACATCATCGCTGTCCATGCCATCATCATTATTATCTCACCCTATATGCCTGCAGTACCCAAATGCAGGGGAGGAAAACCTCCCGTAAGCTTTCGCCCAGTATGTAAGACTCATATACGGTGAAAATAAATAAAACATAATATGCCAGAAAATGTTGGGAAATAAAAATTTACCTTGCCTGCAAAACATAAAAAGCATGTAAACAAAATCAGTCATAGGAAGGTATCATCAAGCATCCATCATCTTATTGTTTCTTCGGCTTTATGACCGTGTTCATCCTATATGACTTTCTTTTACTGTTCTTTGCTTTCTTTCTTACTTTCATCTTTCTTTATTGTTAACATCATCGTCATCATAACATCATCATCATCATCATCATATTGTGAAGAGCTCTTCACTAGTTTAAGGGATCCTCATGTACTTTCATGCGATATAGCATCAGTGGTTGTACAGGACCACGAGCAGAATTCGCTGCACAGGTATGGGAGAGGACCGTGCAACTGGAACAGTGGTCAAGCAGTGATTTAGAGTCACGCGCCCCCGGGGTTTCACTATTTTGCCTACAGCTACACCCTCTGTCCCCCTCATCATCCTCCTTTTACTCCCGATTTTGCAATGAGTACATGAAGCCCCGCCAATTACATCTTTTATCTTTCTTAATCTTTCTTATCTTCCATTAATTTTTCATATCTTTCCTTTAGGCTTTTTAATCTGCTTCTTTAAGCTTAGCAACATCATCATACATATATGCATACAGGAACAATCAATCAATCATCTTTTGGAAAACGCCCCGCGTCGGGAATAGACGCAGTCTGTTTCCAATCGTAGAAGAAAATGAGTTGTGTCGGGGAAAGACACGGACTATTTCCTGTACTTTAAAACATATCTTCAATGTTGTCCTTCCAGACACGGTTCGCGTCAGGGTGCGACATGGTCCGGATCTACAATCCTGCGTTCTTCATGCGTGATACGTTTTGAACTCGATGCAGTGAAATTCGTCTTCTATTCTTTAGTTGTTTTCCTGCACACGGTCTGTCGTGGAATTGAGCACGACCCATCTGTTGACATCACTCTAGGGTTACGCGACATCGTTCCATGGAACGGCCCGCATCCTTGGTGACGCGGTCCGTGTCCGTCAGCTATCTAGTGGGACCAGACAAAGCCTGTCGTGTCAAGGGTTGACATAGTCGTTTTGTTCGACTGGTAGCTGACGTTCGTCGGAACCCTATTACATTAATTATTCTCTTCTAGGTTTAGGGATATCATTAAATATATGTATAAACCCTAATCACCATGCTTTATATCATTCATATTAATTAACCTTGCATGATTTATGGAAAACCTAATCTTTAAAGGGGTGTCCTTATGACATTAAGATCTATGTTCTCAATTAGGGCCTTGCATCAAACTTAGGGAAAACATATTTCATCTTTTATCATGAATAAACATATTAAAAACATGTAGAACAATAGACTTCATTCTCTACTAATCTTGAGGCGTGATTTTCATCAATAAATCATAGCATAAACATAATCTTTTTCATGAAAATATAAAAAGCACGTAGAGATAGATCATCCTATCTCTCTTGTACCTAAGAGTCCCCTTTACATATCTTTTTCATTTTTCTTAATTTTTTCTTTGATTTTCCCCAGACTTTAGATCCTTCTTGGTCTTCCTCCACGTGGATCTCCTTTGCTTCTTCTCCTGCATTATTATCCCTCTGGTATGAGTTCATGAGAGAAAAAAAAAACTAAAGACATTATTTTTGTCTTACCTTAGGGGAGAGGAGGAGAGAAGGGAGAGGGAAAGGAGAGAAATCCTTCTGACAGCTTGAGGGAAAATTATGAGGGTTTGAGATTTCTCCTCAAGGCTTAGGGGTAATTATAGGGATAGGCCTAGGGTCTGTTAGAGTTGGATTTGAACTTAAAAATCTGTTTTAAATTCAAATTTGTATCAAAATCTTAATCTAAATCAAATCTTTTCTTTTCCTTTCCTTTATTTTTCTTTCCTTTTTATCTTTTTAAAATTTTGGGCATTACACCTGATGGCAAACTTTTCTCATAGCTTCTCTTCTGTTCATACTTGGTATAGACGTGATCCCCTTTTTTTTCTTTTCCCTATATGGGAAAGGGTTTTTTGTTGGAAGCCATTATCGCCGCTCCAACAGTCCTTATTGCCACTCCAAAATTAATCTGTTAGACAATTTTACCCTTACATTTCATCCATACCAAGAAAATACACACGGTCAAAATCAAGTTGGTTGGCAGAGATGGTTAGCGGGTCTGTGTCCCGGGTTGAGAGACCGGGAGCTAGTAGCCCCGAGTTGGAGCCCCGGAGTCATCAATTTGGCAAGAATTTACCCTGCCGCTCCCGTCCGAATACCGAATTAGTCGGGTGCTAGTAGCCCTGGACACTGGTGGGTCTAGACCAAAAAAAATAGACACGGTCACCTATCCAAATAAATATTGGCTTTCTATCTGCCTTACGATGAATATATTATTCGAGCATCCTTATTGGTCATGGCTTGTGCACCCCCTCTAACTTATTGGCGTGACCTTCAAGATTCATGAGTCACTTCAAAGTCACCCAAACTAATCTTCAAAGTCATCTCAAAATTGCTAATGAGTTTCAAAGATAATTAAGATAATCACTCGATCTAAATATTACATTATTTATGTTGCATTAGAGGTCTAAGGTTCTTAAATGAAGATGATTGATGAGTAGTAAAGAAATGAAGGATAATGGAAAGATGATGAAATAATGATGATGATGTGGAATAATTGATATTTGACTACATAGCTTACTCCTTATATACGCTCAAAGTGATTGATGTTTGAATATTACTCATAGCTCAACGGAAGGTAACATAATAATTGATATTTTGACCTTATTGTCATTAGCTTATTTCTGCATTTATTTTTTGTGTTATGCTTACCTATTGTTGCCTTGCATTACTGTACATAATTGTTCATGGTGGAGTTTCTTTTCCTCCTATATTGGATCCTGCAAGCGAGTGAACTGCAGGTATGATGGCTAGTGGTGCATCCGGTGACTGATGTTCCTTGTGGCTGACTTTGCACATGTCTAATTGTCCTATTAGTGTCTCTGCTCATGTCTTAGTATTTTCTATGGAGTCATATTAGCTACTTTGGAGATACTTTATTTATGTAAGACTTTCACTTTATGATATTTAATGAAAAGAGTTTCTTTTAAAGTATTAAGTTTTTTTTTTTATTTTCGTATTTTATTGACCGGTCTTGTTAGTCAACTACATGGTCAAGTTTATGTATAATGTGTAACGCTCTCAGGAGTGTATTTTACCACGCGACGGGGTGTGTGCTTCTACGGGCGTTATAAGAAACCTGACTATAATTTTTTTAGTTTATTTCAGCCTAATACAATCGTATCGGCCGTTTTGTTGCCTAGATATGGTACACGCAATTGTATCTGTTCTAAAAGTCTGATCGTATCACTTCTAGAAGAGGATTTTCGTCCGCAATTTAACTTCTATGGATTTTATTTAAGTTTTTGCCGCAATAAATCATTAAGTTTATCACACAATTACATTGTCATGAGCATACAATGACACATAAGAACAATAACACTTTAAATATATCTAGCATATGAACTTTAAGTTTTAATGTAGCATAACAATAACTTTTTTTAACAATTATAAGAACATGAACAACATGATTTTAACATGCCTACTACTATGCCATAATATAATTCATACCTTTAATCACATGACATAATCTATTAATCTAAATTGGTCAATTAATCAATGTAGAGATTTGTTTACATGTCATAAATGTCACTAATATCCTATTTTCTTCCTCTCTTTTCTCTTTAATTCCTCAAGCTCCAGCAACCTTTCTTCTATGATCAATATCTCATTATCCATTTTTTTTCTCCTTTTTTTGTTGCCTGAATTCAACCAAGGAGAGAGTTTCAAACTTGATGAAAATGGTGACCTATTTGAGCTTGGTGAGAAATGAGGGAGAGAAAAAATGTATGCCGGCTTGAACTTTTATATGGAGATGGGGATCCAATGAGAGATTTAAGTTGGTTGATTCCCCATATTTTGTTTTCTCTTTTAATATTAGTTGATTTTTTTTATGTTATAATTATTACTTTATTAAAAAGTGAATACTCTTAAGTCTTAAGATAAAATTATATTTTATAATTTCATGGGGTCATTTTATTGTATTTATAAGTTTCATAGTATTAAATATATTGTCCTACTATAATAGTATGTTTTCTGAAAACAAAAAAAAGACAATTGAGAAATTCCAATTTACTCAAGGACAAGTACTAGATAATCAATTCTCATTAATTCATAAGTTAAATATATGCTACCAAATTAATTTGATGGTCAATGGATAAGGAAATCGTGATCATGCATTGAATAAATAAATTAAAGGATAGTAATTTGATCATGAAAAGATAATATGAGGATCACATATATTATCAAATGTAAATATAGCTCATAAGACAAATATTAATCAATGATTATCAAATTATCAGATAGTCAAAATTAATGTTAAGCACATATGATGTTCTACACATCCATTTATTCTGTAAAAAATATAATTTAATAAATTGAAAATTGAAAGTGATGGTAGAGGTAAAGTGAAAACTCAAAGTAAAAATTTGATTCCATAAAGAAACTATTAGAAACAAATTATTTGCATTAATCTACACAAAAAATCAAAGGCATGCAAAATTATCAACAAATATGTCATTTGTAACACGTGGAACCTAATAGGGTCAACACTAACAGTTTTTTGAGAAGAACAAGGCCCATGTTGTACCGATTATGTGACTAGTTAATCGAATGAGGGAAATGTACCGTGTTATGAAAGAACACGGACCTTGTTCTATCTATATGGCAAGGATTAAAATAATTAAAGTGGGTTCGAGTTTGACGCTGATTTTAAATTACTTGGAAAATCCTAGAGCACCCTGATATAAACCCATACCCACGAAATATTTTCCCTACCTACATTATTTTCTTCCCCTCAAACGTCACAAGGCCTATTCCTTCTCAGTCTTCCTCTCTCTATCTCATTTTCTCCCGTTGAGAATTAGTGGTGGGTAAGGTTCTTGGTCTTTTATTTAGAGCATTTCTTTCCCTTGATTCTCATAACGAGATCGCGGCAAGAGAAGAGGACATATAACAAGAGGAAGAGGATCCATCGTAGGGAACAAACGAGAAGATTGAATGTGAACAAGGAAGAGGAGGTTAGATCATCATTAATCTATTATGTAACTAAAGCATCAACCTTAGAAATTTCATATGTGTATGATTAAACTTAGGAGAGATGAATATTAATAGGTTCTTTGTGTTAATATAATAAATCATGTAACATATGGTTAAAATAATATAATTGGACTACTTTTTGGACGGAAGAAGATGAGGCAGCCGTCGAAGAGAGTCGGACGACTGAACATGGATCCTATCGCCACCAGACACTACCCATGCTCATTGTACGATGTCGACCGCGTCGCCCCGATGTGGGTCGGGTTGTCGTCAGACAAAGGGAGGACCGCGGTGCGGACAATGTCAATCAGACGACACAACCTAAAAGTGGATCGCGTTTGATGGACAACGCAAACTAGACTTGACACGGGCCGCATCTTTAATGGGCATGGGTCATGTCCCTAGAACAATCACACAAACAATTGCACCATGTCCCACAAAATGCATCGGAAATAGAACACGAGCCATGTCGCGCCTTGACACGGCCGGTATTCCTCAAAGCAAAGGTTGTGCAGATAGAACCCTAACCCTTACACGACCTGGAATGTACCCGACACGAACCAAGTTAATAGACATTCATAAATGATATACCAAACACGGGACGTTTGCCTGGAAACAAACTCAATATGAATATCGTGTGCAAAATAGTTTGTGTCAACCTGATGTGGACTTGTGTGGATCTGTAACAACTTATGAATGGCTTAATAAAACACGAACGTGGATCATGTCAATATCCAGCATGGGTCGTGTTCTGCCTGATGAAACATAATGAAATTAAGTGAATTGTAATTTAATGATTGTTAAAACCTTAATCATTGTGTTCTTAATTCTATTATAATGCCTTAGGATCAATAGAACATAACGTAAAGGTGAGCGTACTGCTCAATTGATACTAGGATTAAAAACTATTAATGTTTTGTGATTGAATCTATTGCATGAAGAGGAGAGCCCTGCCGACTACGAGATTTATCTCGATTGCAAGATTTATCCTTACTACGGGGTTAACCCTGACTGCGGGAGTTGTCTAGACTGATTACTAAAATTATTGACTGCTTCATGGCCTAACTAGCCATGCCTGTGGCAGGATAACCTGAATCTTCATTGTGCATGGTAAAGGCTCTCTATTGATTGTCATGTTTGACGAACTTAAGATTAGATAATTAAAAAAGAATGATGGAGTCATAAGTTAAGACTAGGCATGAACATATTAAAAATTGTACATCATGAATATCATGGTGTAACTAATGTTCTAGCCACTTACGACACTGAAAAGAATTATATAAAGTGAGAATATAATGGCCACAAACATATTGGACCCTGAAGCTATTATGCGTCATATGTGCAACTAATGTTCTAGTCATTCCGGAGATAAAGTCATATAATAAAAGGAAAAATATCCATTATTATCATAACAAATTATTTATATCTCCTTATTTTATTTGCATATGTATTTTTCCTATTGATTATTATTGTTACTTATTGAGATTCATCGCTCATGAGAGGATATCTCCCTTTCTTTTGATCATGAAAGCGATGAGCACCATTGATAGATGATGTCCCTTGTGATACATATGTTTGTGACTTGGTGGCTTGCACATCATAGGAACCTACCTTATGTCACTTAGAGTTTACTAGGATTTTCTTAGTTATGTCTTTTCATTATTGAACAATGTAAAATAATGTTTTTATTTTGTCTACACCTTTTAATTGAGTTTTATTCTAAAAGTTATTGCTTTTGTATTACTTGTTCAGTATGTTGACCAATCTTTTGGTCAAATGTGAAGTCAAAGAAGAAGGGTGTACTGTCTCCAAAGAGACATTCTGCCATGTGGTGGGGTGATCTTTTGGGAGCATTAAAGTTTGATATTAAAGTCTGGCGAGAGAAACTTCTTAGTTGTCTCTAAGTGAGTAGAGTCCATATGCAAGCATCACGAATAGTCATCATGCCATCAAAAAGAGTGTAGTTCGAGCCCTAGGGAAAAGCTAATCCTTACTCTTAAGTGTAAATGCAGATGACTCTAAGGCACCTCGCCAATGTCGGGAGCAGAATCAACAAGAGCAAGAGGCATGGAAAAATGAGGATCCGAATAGTCAAGCCCTGGGAATAAGCAAATCCAAGCAAATCATGTGTAACAATAGTGACGCTTTTGATGATGCCAAGAGATGGATGGATACAATGGAAGAAACTTATACACAGACGTAGTACTTTGACGATTGAAAGATCCTGTATGGTCCATCATCTCACAAAGGGGCACATCATCTCACAAAAGACGCGAAAGATTGGTGGAAAATCACTAAGGTTATTGTCTTTCCTGATCAAGATACAATCGCTTGGAAGGATTTTAAAGAGGCATTTGAAACATGGTATTTTCATGCATATGAGCGCAGCTTGAAGCAACAGGAGTTTTTAGAACTACGATAAGACAATTTGAATGTGACATAATACCTCAAAAATTCATATGGTTAGAAAAGTATTACACGCAAAAAAAAGGATGAAAGAGATATGATAGATCGTTTTGTCCAGGGATTAAGTCCATATTTAAGACATAGACCAATGGGGGGGGGGGGTAACTACAAGACCCTCAATGACGCATCCGCATTGGCAAAGGGCTTTGAAACATATGCCTGGAGTATCAGAAGGAACTTAAGGGAAAAGCCCAACTGCGACCATCAAAATAAGAAAGTCCTAGGTGGGATGATAGGAGGCAGACCAGGCTACCATTGATATAGATCACCATCGGGATAAATGGTTGAGGCCGTACATGCCATTCAAGGGACAACAACCATGATAGTTATATAGAAGAGCTTGCCCATAATGCCAGGTTTATGATTTGGGGGAGTGTCATCGCAAAACCTGGACACGTATCCATTGTGGACACATATACACTTCATTAAGGATTTCTTAGAACCAAAGGAAGGAAATCAAGATTCCTGAGGTGCTAGAGGGCCACAAGGCTGGCGTCAGGAAGAATCTATGGAATGAGAGCTGAACCACATGCTCACGACGCACCCACCAGGTATTCCTAGCAAACCCTACAAATAAGGTAGTACAATTTTGAAGTAGATTCTATTGATGTACAATACAATCGAAATGGAATACCCCCTTATAAAGCCTTAGAGTTGGACCGCAGATGGGGGAAAATACGACTGAATTTGAGAATGAATTCATTTTTAAGGAGTAATGTGACACCTCGGACCTAAATAGAGTCAACACGGACGATGTTTGAGAAGAACACAGGACGTGTTGTATGAACTACTAACTAATTAATCGAATGAAGGAAATGGATAGCATTCTACAAAATACAGATCGTGTTTTGTCTATATGATAGAGCCCAAAAATAGTTAAATTGGGTTCAAGTTTGATGCTGATTTTAAATTATCTAGAAAACCCTAGAGCACCACTATATAAACCCTTACCCACGAAATATTTTCCCTACCCTCAATATTTTCTTCCCTCACCCATCAAATGGCCTGCTCTTGCTCCCTCTTCCTCTCTCTATCTCTTTCTCTCCCTTGAGGATTAGAGTGAAGGTTCTTGGTCTTTTCTTCGCGGAATTTCTTCCCCTTGATTCTCATACCAAGATCTCGATAGGAGAGGAAGATGGATACTGGCAACGAGAGGAAGATGATCTATCGCAAGGAAGAAACGAGTAGAATGAACGCAAATGAGGAAGAGGAGGTTATATCATCATTAATCAAGCATGTAACTAGTGGATAAATCTTAGGAATTTCATATATGTCAATTAAAGTTAAGAGATGAATAGTAATAGGTTCTTTGTAGTAAAAATAATAAATCATGTATGATATTATTAAAATAATATGATTGGACTACTTTATGGACGGACAAAGATGAGGCAGCCACTAGAGAGAGTTTGACGACTGAATGCAAACATTATCCCCACTAGACATTGCCCGCGCTCATAGTACGACACCGACCACGTCGCCCCGACATGGGTCGGCTCACTGGAATGAGGGGAAGACTACGGACGATGTCCTAAATGGATATGCATCGCATCCATTAGACGACATGATAGGAGAGCGGACAACGTTCGTCAGACAATGCGAAGCCAACCTGAAAACAAATTGCGTCTTGAACGGGCGTAGGTCGTGTCCTTCGTACAATCACACCAACAAATGCACTATGTCCCATGAAAGGCATCAAAGATGGAAAACATCACACCTTGACACGCTCAATGTTCCTCAAAGCGAAGGTGGTGCAGATAGAACCCCAACCTAGTAGAGCTCGGGTTGTACCCAAAACGTATCGTATTAACTGACATCGACAAATGATATCAGATGTAGGATGTTTGCCCTGAAACAGACTCAATATGCATATTGTTTGCAAAACAGGTTGTGTCAACTGATGTAGATCATGTTGCTGACCTATAATGACCCATAACTAGCTTAATAAGGACATACACGAACCAAGTCGATATGCAACATGGGTCATGTTCTGTTTGATGAAAGATAATGAAATTAAGTGAAATTGTATTGTAATGATTGTTAAAACCTTAGTTATTGAGTTCTTAAGTCTAGTGTAATTCCTTAGGACCTTTGGAAGATAATCTAGAGGTGAGCGTCCTACTCAACTGTTACTAGAATTAAAAAGTTTTGTGAGGGTCGCGCCGACAGCGAGATGTACCTTGATTGCAGGATTTATCCTAACTGCGGGGTTTACCCCTACCGCGGGGCTTCTCATGACTGATAATTAAAATTACTGACTTCTTCATGGTTTAGCTAGTCGTATCTATGGTGGGACAACTGAATATTTATTGTGCCTAGTAAAATCTCACCCACTAATTGTAATGTTTGACGGACTTAGGACAAGATAATTAGACTGTGTTGAACATGCTGAAAACTATACATCATGAATATCATGGTCTAGTTGATGTTCTATCCACTGATGATACTAAAAAGTATAATATAAAGTGAGAATCTAATGGTCATGAACATACTGAACCCTGAAGTTATTGTACACCACATGGTACGACTGATGTTCTAGTCATTCTTGAGATATGGTCACAAAATAAAAGGAAAAATATCACATTACTTATTATCATAAAAAAATATTTGTATCTCATATTTTATCTGCAATTATGTGTTTCCTATTTATTATCATTGTTACTTATTGAGCTTCATCACTCATGGCAGCATTGTCTTCTCTACTTTTGATCCTACAAGTGATGATTACCACATTAGGTGATGGCAATGGTGATACAAATGTTCATGACCTGGTGGCTTGCACATGATATTAGTCTAATTTATGTCACTTAGAGTTAATTGGGTTTTCTTTAGGTTTTTTCATTAATGAACCATATAGAAGAATATTTTTATTGGCTAGACCTTTTAATAGATATTTATTTTAAAAATGATTACTTCCCTATTACATGTTCAATATGTTGACCAATCTATTAGTGAAATACGAAGTCAAATAAGAAAGTCGTAGCGCCTCTAGATGGATATTCTGCCACGTGATAGAGTGGTCTTTTGGATACGTTACATCATTAAACTTAAATGGTAATTGATTTTATCAAATTTGAACCCTGGTCTTAGCTACCTAGACCCAGACCCATTTTGTATATGAAAAAAGTTGCCATCTAAATTTAGAAATTCAAAAAAATTTGGCAGACAAAAGGGAATAAGAGAACAATGAAAACTTACAAAGATAATCTTAAGACACAAAAGGGACTAAAGAAGATCATTAAAACTTATCAAGATAATCTTAATATTTGAAAATCACTTCGTAAACAACAAGATAAAAAATAAGCATTTTCATAATCCTCTTAAAAATTATTCTAACTCCTTAAAATGACATCTTTTATAATTCAATCAAATTTCAAGGACAATTTAATTATATGAGAATTGTTGAATCTAGGATCCCGAGAGTGTTTTGATGATCACAAATTTGTAAGGGAACTTAGTCTATACTGATGAACTTGTTGAGCTGATTTCTGTAACAGGATATGTTCGAGTTCAGAGTTGATAGGTCGACCTGAGTTGAAGGAATGGACGACCTGTGCACACGGAAGATATATCAGAAGAATTACGTGTGCAGTGGTTGTCCTAAGCATATGAAGCGG
>LTAE01011906.1:1241-14590 GCA_001647135.1 Pontederia paniculata | reverse complement strand
GTCAGTACAAGAAAGGAGATTTGTAGGGAGCCTTCGCCCTTGAAGAAGGACTTAGTGAACTCCGAAGATCTCGTGGAGAAGATCGGAGTGGGGACGTAGGTCAGGAGTTCGGCCGAACCTCGATAACAAACTGTGTTTGTTCTTCTTACTCTTATCTCTGTCTATTTGTGTTTATATCCATATTTGTTTGCTTCCGCTACGCATAACACATTTAGATTAAGTCAAGAAGAACAAGAGATTTTTAATATACCAATTCACCCCCCTCTTGGTGCCATTCTAGATCCTACAAGAGTGGAGTGTCGAACCCATGAGAAACTATTTAACTATCTAATCCTAGAGGTTAACAGGAGATAACATTGGATTTTGGGTTGATTTAGTTTCAGAAATAGAAAAGTAAAAGTAAGATAAAAAGGATATTAACAATGAGAATGGTTGATGACTACGGCCTAGATGAAATATGGAACATATATGCACCGATAGTTCTCACATAAACAATTACACATGCATATTTTTAACACTTTCTTTCAAATGGATTAGGAATATGCCTAAGTATGATTCTCTTTAAATGATCAATCAACTATTCTAATGATCTTCATCTAACAAGCACTCCTTAACGATTTTACTTCTCAGATTTATATCACAGAATGCAATAAAAATTATTCCTAAACTATTAAATCACCCTTAACGGGTTAACCTAACAGACCACACCTTATTCCGTCCTTAACAAATCAAAATAACATGTCATGAATTGCAAAACGAATTAATCACATTGCACAGTTAATGATTAATACATAAATTAGACTCATGCAAACATGATATGAAAAACAAATACTAATCTCGATGACAATTCTAGAAAACATATAATCATCCAAAGGCTAATACAAATGTCAGAAAACAAATTCGTCCTAAGATAAATTACAGAAACTATGATAAAATGTTCATCCCAACATAGAACAAGAAATATATCTTTCTGGAAAGTAGACAACTTTGAATTATCTACTTAACGAATGATCAACTCTTCCTTGTCCAGCAACCCTTCGGGAGTAATCTTCGTTCTTTGGCTTCAAAGTGCAGGTTGATGGCTCCTAGCATCCCTTCCCAGATTGAAGACGATGCCTCTTATACCCTACGGTTTCTAGGGCTGAAAGTAGATCCTTCGTGTGAGCCGTTAGATCAAAACTCTTTCGACCAAGGGCGATGATTGAAATCTCATAAAACATAACCCTCATGTCACACAAGATAATTCTCAAATTGGATCTTAAAAGTCTTGGATCAAATCAGCATCTTCCTGGCCGTCGAACCACTTCAAATTTACAAATGTATCATCGTCCATGTCTTCATCATGGCCCGTGACATAGTATCACGACCTGTAAGTGCGTCTAATATGTGTCTGTTCAACATCTTACGACCCGTAATAATGTCTTATGGTCCGTAACTCAGGACATGATCCGACAGTATCTAGCATTCTTCAAGACTTACGACACATAACATTAGTTCACAACCCGTAATGTACTGATCGGCAGATGATGGCGCTCCTGTTAATGTCATGATTTTTGATAACGTCCCGTGAATGTTGGCGTAACGACCCATAACATGGGTTACGAATCATGAAGTTCTATGAATGTGAGTTGGCGCTCTCTAACGTAGACCGTAACACTCCATGACGATTCGTTACGCACTGAGTCTGTAGAAGTTTGGTCTCCTCATGACCCGTGATGGTGTATCATGGCCCGTTAAGTCGGGCACCGAGTGGTTTTGAAACTTCGCACATCATGACTTACGGCCTGTGATGTGTCTTCATGGCCTGTAATGGGTTAAGCTCCAAGTTGAGCAGCCTTTGTTGACGTCGTGATGGAGCGTTGTGGCCCGCAATTTGACATGTAACATCGGTAATGCTTAGTTACAACCCGTAATGAGTTGAATGCCGCTCTGTTGAGATCGTGACTTCGCATAACTGCATTTGGTCTTCATGTATCACGACCCGTAATGGATCATCACGACCCGTGATGGCTGCTATGATTTGGCTTCTCGTCTCCGAACTTCATTCTTTACTTCGGTGTTGGTCCAAAATTTGTTTCCTTTGCTATATAAGCTGCCTTTCAACAATAAAAACATCAAATAAAGGTAGATTATGACTCTATAAAGAATTATTACAAAATATGGAGCAAATAGATGCATGCATGCCATGAAGAATTATCTCAAAAATAGATCTAATGCAGGGTCTAAAACATGTTACAATATGCATGCATCACGGGCCATGATATTCTATCATAGGCTGTGAGAAAGAGATGGATGATGATACACGTGATTTCAAAGTGGTTCGACGGCCAGAAATATTCTGATTTAAGTAAGACTTTGAAGATCCGGTTTGAGAGCTATCTGGTGTTACATGATGGCTATTTTGATGAAGTTTCAATCACCACCCTTGGTCGAAAAGAGTTTTGATCAAAAGGCTCACACGAAGACTCTACTTTGAGTCCTAGAAACCTAAGTATAAGAGGCTTCATTTGGAACTTGAGAAGGTATGCTAGGAACAGTCAACCTGCAATTTTAAGCCAGAGAACGAAGGATTTCTCCCGAAGAGCTACTTGACAAGGAAGAGTTTGATCATCTGTTAAGGAGGCGATTTGGAGTTGTCTACTTTCTAAAAAGAGTATTTCCTGTTCCACTTTATGTTGGGATGAACAATCTATCTTAGTTTTCTGTAATTCTCTTAGGACGAATTTGATTTGTGATAACTTGTTACTAGACTTTGAATGATTATATGTTTCTAGACTTTTGTATTGATATTAGTATTCATTTTCTCAAATCATGTTTGCATGAGTCTAAATTTTGTGTTGATCATTAAATGTGCAGGGTGATTAATTCGTTTTGCAATATATGACATGTTGCTTTGATCCATTAAAGACGGAGTAAGGTGTGGTCTGTTAGGTTAACCCGTTAAGGGTAATTTGATAGTCTAGGAATAATATTTATTGCATTCTATGATATAAATCTGAGAAGTAAAACCATCAAGGAGTGCTTGTAAGGTGAAGATTCATTAGAATAGTTGATTGATCCATTAAGGAGAATCATACTTAGGCGCATTCCTAATCCATCTGAAAGTAATTGTTGAGAGATCGCATGTGTAATCATTTCTGTGAGAACTATCAGTGCATATGTGTTCTATGTTATCATCTAGGCCCTAATCATCACTCATTATCATTATGAATATTCATTTTATCTTTGTTTTAGTTTTATGTGTCTGAATTTAAATCAACCCTAAATCTAATGTTGTCTCCTATTAACCTCTAGGATTAGATAGTTCCATAATTCCTCGTGGGTTCGACACTCTACTTTATCACTATATTACTTGTTCGACTAGTGCACTTGCTAGCATCTATTTGTTGTGTTCGTAGTTTTTCGCACCAAGTTTTTGGCGCCGTTGTCGGGGAACTATTTTAACTTATCTAGTTTTATGTTACTTTGAGACTTTTGTATTTTTATATTTTACTTGTAGCTGTGTATTTTTCGGGAGCAATTGACATCATAAGCCATCAATTCTGGAGCAAACAAATCAAGGATGTCAACGATTAAGGAGAAGCTCCAATCAGCCACTGCGCTTTGAACTTGAAATCGAAAGATTTATCCGAGATTTAAGGAGAGAAGTTGCAATGAATGTCAATAGGAACACCAAAATTATAGCTAACAATGAGGAGGATGTTCAAATGACGATGAGAGATTATGTGCATCGACGTACACAGATGGTGAATCTGAATTACACTTCCAGCCATCAATGCCAATAATTTCAAAACTAACACAACTATAGTGAGGATGATCCAATCATCCCAGTTTGGTGGAGCATTCAATGATAGTCCTCACAATGACTTGGATCATTTCCCAAACGTTTGCAGCACTTTTAAATGCAATAACGTCTCAGTGGATGCTGCACGGTTACACCTATTTCCCTTCTCTTTACGTGATAAAGCTTTCACTTGGTTGAAAACCTTGTCTGCAGGATCAATTACTACATTGGCACAGTTGGTGGAGAAATTCATCAACAAATACTGTCCACCATAGAAGGCCGCTAAGCTGAGAAACGAGTTAAGATCTTTCAGACAAGATGATGACGAGACACTATTTGAGGCATGAGATCGATTCAAGGAACTCTTAGCTGGGTTCTTGATAATCAGATTCCATTGTGGGAGCTCATGGAGGGCTTCTACAACGGATTGTGCCAGAGTGACAAGGATAAGCTAGATGCCTCAACTGGAGGCACGATCATGGGCAAGAAGCACCCAAATGAAATTTATGAACTTATTGAAGCTATAGCACTAAATTCCTAGAGAACTAAGAGATCATTCCTGAAGAGAAGTGTGAACAATGCGACAAATGATGGAGTAATGGATCAACTGGAGTCATCAACAAGAAGTTCAACATGTTTATGAATATGACAAATGCAAGTAGCACAAGTGGAGGACCAAGCATAGAAAATCCTAAAGGTAATCCCTTAGAGGAAAATATGCTTAGGAACGTTAACTTTGTTTCAAATACTTTTGCAAGGAATCAGCCTTTAGGCGATAGCTATAATCCCAACTGGAGGAACCACCCAAACTTTTCTTGGAGGCAAAATCCAGGGCAACAATCTCCACAGCAACCAGAACAAGGCTATAAGAGGCAGCAACATCAACCTTTGCAGAAGCCACCCCCTGTTGACAATAGAGGCAACATGGAGGAATTAATGAAAAGATTCATGACGACGATGGAGACTAAGGTAAACAACAATGATGCTCCCATTAGAAACATGGAAATGCATATAGGACAAATAGTGAAAGCCTTAGCTAAGCATGTACCAAGATCTTTCCTAAGCAACACAGACACGAATCCTGTCAATCTCCAAAAACCTTGAGCCACAGGGAGGTAATAAGTCAAGCTAACGACTATAACTTAGAACTATTATGTCTAAACCCATACCTCTGTATGGTTCTTTTTTTCTTTTCTTGAGTCTTCATAGAGTTCTGGTTGAGTCATCTAGGCTTCTGGTTGCTAAAATGTTCGAGCTCTTCATCTTAGCATAATTCTCATGTCATCATGGGCCTTTAGGAATTGTCATGGGTCGTGAGACCCTTGATCATGACCCGTAAGATTTTATCACGATTAGTTAAGTAGTGGGCCGAAGCTTGGGTCGGTTGTCACGAGCCGTTATAACCTATCACTTCCCGTAACACTGAAAATTGTTTTAATTGTAACTTGGTTAACGATCCGTGACTTATCGTTACGGGTTTGACAAAGCGACCTGAGGGATGAAAACTATTTGTCACGGGCCGTGACTATGTGTCATGGGTCGTAATATGAGACCCAGACCTATCGTGAGCATCATCACAAGCCATATGAGATAATAACGAGGTCGACGGAGGATGTGTGAGCTTTCACCGCACTGTCACGACCTGTGATCATTAGTTACGGGTCATAAGACACGATTTTGAGTTGAGAGAACCTTTGAGTATTCTAATTTATGGCCCATGAAGGTCCATTACGACCTTGGCCCACACTGTTACTGTCATCATTACGGGTTGTAAAGTAGCTTAACGACCCGTGATGGGTTAACTTCACTTCTAGAAAGTTGACAAACATGATTAACGACCCATTACCCTTGGTTACAACTTCAACAGGGACGACACACCCCCAATTTTCATTTGTCATGACCTGTAATCAATTTTAATGGGTCGTAAGTCCTAACCCTGGGTTCGTTGAACCTTCTAGTACCTTGAGTTATGGGCCGTTAGGTTCCATTACAACCTTGACCTAAAACTGTTATTACCATCCATTACGGCCCGTAAGATCTTATTACGACACGTGAAGATTTCATTAAGAGGTCATCCCATACTATGCAGAAAACTAATGGACCGTGAAACATATTACGACTCGTAAGTTATCAGTTTCAGAAGCCCAAACCGATGCTTCACCTGATTTACGGATTGTGACCCTAATTACGGGCCGTGAAGAATTTGAAAAGTACCCAGCTTCCCACCTACCTTCATTTAACGCCCCACGATGAATGTTCACGGCCAATGCAGTGGTCAAATGCTCAGTAACTTACCCGTGACGCCTCGTAAATCCACATAACGCCTCGTGAACCCAGATTTGACCGTTCGACATTAAATTCACGAGCCACAATGGATCTATTACAGCTGTGAGAATACCATATTCTTCTATATATACTAATATTTTTTGCAGAACAACTCCATCGCCAACGCTCCACTCGTTTGTCCATCTTCGACTTCTTCTTCGTCGAAATCAATGACGATCGACGACGTCTTCTCCATCTCCAGCATTCCTTTCATCAGCGCGACTTCACCAACATCCAGGAGATGGCAGGCGACCAAGAACGTTGTCGACAGATGCACTTTCATCAACCTTCTTCTCCGACTCCGGCGACCTCCATCTCGTCAACTGTAAAACGGGCCGTGATGACGAAGAAGATGCACAACATCGCGGCCGCAACATCCATCACGAGGTGCAACTGCAGTCGTTATGGGCTATAACTCATATTCACGCCCTGTGACCCTCTTTTGAAGCTTTGGAAATTTGACATCGCGCCCAGCAACTCCTGTGACGACCCCGCGACAGAGCATCTTATGGCCCGTAACCTCATTTCACGGGTCGTGACAATATCTAGACCAGTGTTCATGCACCTCTGTCACAACCGTTAAAACGCCTCATGCCCCGCAACTCATTCTCTCACGACTCGTAACATCCTATCACGGGTCATAACCACATGGAGAGTTCCAGCCTCGTCACCGCAAGATGTCGACATGCCGACATCTGGAGGACCGCATTCCTGAAGAGCCGGCTCCGCCTCCTGCCTTAGAACTGTATCAGAGGCCTCTCAAGTTGGTGTTAAAGAAGATTGATCACTGAGCGCGCGGGAGGGAGTTCTTCGTCTTCTCTAAATTGGGCCCACTCATTTTTCTCACGACGCAACCATGTTGGAGTACAACATGGGGGACTTCGTTTATCAACTGTTCGACAACATCGGCCTCAATTTTTTCATCCGCTAGTGGTGACCACATATGAGTGTCTGACTCTCGAATTTTTGAGTTCCTTTGAAGTCAAGAACCCGGCCGGCGACAGGAGGCCTTTTTACTCCTTCCAGCTCTACAACACTAAGTTTTTCCTATCTCTAACATAGTTTAATGTAGTTTATCAATTTCTAGATGAGGGGCATATTCGGGTGCCCAAAGATTTTGATACGGGAGATTTCTGGAAGAGGATCACCGGGGCTTAGCACCTAAATTACCAAATAGTGAAGAGCACGATGATCCAGAATCCGGTGTTCTACTATGTGCACCGGATCCTCTACAATACCATCTTCGGGAGGGGCAACAATGATGGCTCGGTCACAGAACCCAAGCTTTTCTTCATCTACTGCATGGCCACCGACACTCCTATCAATGTGGGGCCTTTCTGGCGAGGACCTTCCAGAAGACATCGAAGAAGGACGAGGGGACGATCGTCATCGGTGCTCTTATTACTCCCCTTGCCCACGACTTGAAGCTCGACTTGGAGGATACTGAGTCGATGGATAACACAATATTTTTGAATAATCGCATTGTCTCAACAATGAAGCTCGGGGAATTAGGAGGAGCACCGATGTTTTCTTCTTCAAGGACACTGACTTTGTTGTGTCGTGTTTTGAGTCAAAGAGGTTCGACCCCTCCAACCAGCACAAGTGGATTATCTTGCCATCAGACGCACCTCGGTCGTCTCCAATTGTTCCACCTCGCCGTGTACCTGAGCCCAGCCAGCAGGACCAACCGACTTACATGGACGTCAACCCTACTAGTGTGCCTGTGTCTTATGATTTTTCTGCTATGCATACTATTCTGACTTCTATCCAGAGTGATGTTCGTGATATCCGTGCCCTCCAGGAGAGGACTGAGAACATGGTCCGACACATGCATGATTATCACGTTGACCAGGGGCATTATGGCGCACTGATGTTCTATCCACCACCGCCACCGCCACCACAAGAGTAGACTAGGTTGCATCTCTTTGTATTTTCTTTTGTGTCATTTCTTTTTGATTTCAGCATATTTGTGTCCTTCCTTCGACTGGACCAAAACACTAAGGATAGTGTTCGGTTTAAGCTTGGGGAAGTAGTGCATTAGCATGCATCATGTTTGCTTTTCTCTGTTGTGTTGCATGTTTGCTTTATGTATTGCATATGCATCTTTGCTTATATTGCATCATCATATTATTAAAAAATCCAAAAAAATGAAAAAAAAATTAAAAACCAAAAGTATCATTCTTGTTGTCTCATGTCTTAGATATGTTTCCTTTTCTGAAAGTTATGTTTAAAGACATCTGGGTTAGATAATGAAATTCTACTTCCTTGGGTTTATCACTTATCACCTTAGTTGGGAAAGTCTGGACCGAAGTTGGTTGCCAAGTAGATCCTGACACTTAGACGACAAATTCCTGTTTAGATCTTTCTTGTACTTTGTGAAATATTGATGATAATTACTTTTCTATTAAACATGTAAGTGTGTCTTGAGCTTATATACATGTGGATTTGAAAAAAAAACTTATATGCTTGAGTAGTTGAGGCTGTGATATGTGTTATCTGGAACCTTGGAGAGGATTCAGGCACTTCGATCCGTAGGGGTTAATGCCTGGTGACCTAAGTCCATTTGGTATGGGATCCAACGATCGAAAGCCTGCCACATGGGCCCACTTGTGAAATATGGCGAAGCACACTAACAACCAATTCATTGCTTGATTCAAACTTAAGCTCAAAATCTGGGAGTGTTCGGGCAAGTAAGCTTGAGGGGTGCTTCAACACCTATTGCCCTAAGGCCAATTGGTCTGGGAGTCTTCAGTCCAAAGCCCGCTACATGTACCTCCTTGTGCAATCCTGGGTGAAGACGAGAATCTGGAAAAAAAATTATGCAATAAGCTCAGTATACACTTGTATTTTTAGTATCTTTGTTCTTATCTGACATATTTGACATTGTTACATGTTAGGCCTTAATTTGACGGAGTTTAAATTTGTTTGAGTGCCAGGATTCTATGCGGCTGGGATAATTGGAAAGTGGAATGTAGACTTTGGTGATGAGTGTGTAAATGATAAAGTAAGGGGAAAATAGATGTCTACAAGATAGAAACAATGATTCGAATTCCCATATTCTGAGTTTTTCTTTGAACATTGCTTAAGGACAAGCAAATGTCCAAGCTTGAGAAAATTGATGCATGCATATTCTAACATGTTTTAGGCCCTACATTAGGTCTATTTTTGATATAATTCTTCATAGCATGCATCTATTTGGTCCATATTTTGTTATAATTCTTCCAAGATTCAGAATCTACCATTGTTTGGTGTTTTTATTATAGAAAGGCGGCTAATATGGCAAAGGAAATAGCTTTTGGACCAACACCGAAGAAAGAGTGAAGTTTGGAGAAGAGAAGCCAAGTCATATCAGCAATCACGGGCCGTGATGTTTCATTACGGGTCGTGATACATGGAGACCACATACAGATGACGTTCATTATGGGCCATTATGCGAAGTCACGACCTCAACAGAGCGAAGTTCAACCCATTACAGGTCGTGATGAAGCATTACGGGTCGTTGCTTGTCAACTTGTGGGGCACAAAGCACCATAACGTCAACATAGGATGCTCAACTTGAATATCAAACCATTATGGGTCGTGAAGCCACATCACGAGCCGTAAGTTATAATGTGCGAAGTTTAAGAACAATTCAACGTCCGACTTATGGGCCATGATACACTATCACAGGCTGTGAGGAGATCAACCGCTAGAGACTGTCAGCGTATAACGAGCCGTCATGAAGTGTTACGGCTACTCCAGAGAGCATCACATCACACATACAGTACTTCACGGGCCGTGACATCATGTAACGGGTCATTATGCCATTAATTCACGGGACATTATCAGAAGTCACATCAACAGAAGTGCCATCAACTACGTATCATTTCATTACAGGTCGTGAACTAGCGTCAAGGGCCGTAAGTCTTAGAAGAAGGCTTGGCGACATCAGATTGATACCCGAGTTACGGGCCGTAATAGATCATCACAGGCCATGACATGTTGAGCAGAGTAGCATCAAATATAATTACAGGCCGTGATATTCTATCATGGGCCATGAGAAAGAGATGGACGATGATACAGTTGTGATTTCGAAGCGATTCGACGGCCAAAAAGATTCAGATTTGATTTAAGACTTTGAAGATCCGGTTTGATAGTTATCTAGTGTTACGTGAGGACTATTTTGATGAAGCTTAAATTACCACCCTTGGTCGAAAGGAGTTTTGATCAAAAGGCTCACACGAAGACTCTACTTTCAGTCCTAGAAACCCTAAGTATAAGAGGCTTCGTCTGGTGTGTACTCTTCCTCCATCACAGCTAGTGCAGCTTTATTTTGAGTGTATGAGGTGTGAGGCCAGTGCATGGGAGCAAAGTTGATGTGTGGATAATCGGGAGTATCAAGGATTTCATTCAATTTAGACTCAATTATTTTGAATTGTCTACCTTGCAAATAGGACTTTATTTCTAGGTGGGTGGCATCATAGGTTAGATTAGCATAGAAATGTTTGATGACATAAGGATAGACTAGATCAGTGAGATCAAGAAATTTGAGCTAACCACATTGCTCAAAAGTTTCTTTAAGACCGGGGAGTTGAAGACCTTCTCAATCAATGGAATGTTTTGGTTCAATTATTTTTTGCTCATTATATAGAAGTTGGTATTGGGTCAGGACAATTTCACTAATGAACCTAGGATGAAAGAAAGGTTTTTTAGGTGATTGAGTGGTTTCTTGGGTCTTAGATGACTCGATTCTGTCAGGGAGGAATTCTGGTGCTTCAGCAGAAGGTTCTCCTCTCTCAGCCCTTGTGATTGGTTTGGTTGGTCTTCGGCTGGAAGAGGGGGTTGTGAAGATGACTCCTATCTTTGTTTCCTTTTTAATAGTTTTTGTTTCTGGGCCATTCTCTTGGTAGGAGACATGATTGAAGAAAAAGAAGAGAAAGGTACTCAAGCAAATTAGAATGGACAAGAAACTATGAATCAAGAGTTTAAGTTAGGAAGAACTAGTACAAGAAGTACTTAGAGTCGTGAGAGAAATCAAAGAGATTCGATCATTTAAGAAATGATTCACAAAAATAGCACGATATGGAGTTGATTAGAACTTAGAGAGTAAAACCTAAAAATCTAGGTCAAACAATGCATAGAGATGATGTTTTAGATTTACCTAGTTGCTTGAATCCTTATTTGAGAAGATTTTGATCACTTTAGGACACTAAAGAACACGAGAGATTTAAAGTTTACTCGGAGTGGAAGGAGTGGAAGAACACGAAAGGTCTCCTTTTGAGAATAATCCAAAGATGGAGACGGTTAAGGATGACCCACTTATATAGTATTCGCAACATCGGTTGCCCGAAGGAGATTATAGGTCGATCGAAGTAGTAGGAATTTTGTGTTATAGTCACAATGGTCATCCTATGATATCAGTGGACGCCATATGTTCGAACTAGACTTGAGTCATGATTCAACTTTGGTGTCCGAAATATAAACACCGGACATCCGAACTTCGGAATGCCATTATGGTTTTCAAACATATGTCGCCCTTAGTTTATAGAGTGGTCGATCGAACCTTAGTGTAGTACTCATATCGGTCGCTCGATGATTAACAATGGGTGCCCGATGCTCGGGGTCATTAGATATCAACAATATTTCGGATGCCCAAAATATAGGGAGTGGACGTCCAAAGCCTGTGGCCAAACTCATACTTAAAAGTTTATCATTCACTGCCTGATATACTTTACAATTCCATTTATAGGGTGGACATCTATTAGGAGATAAAATGAAATGATCATGAGATAGAATAGATGAACATCATGTATGTGTCGTGCAATACAATTAATTTACAACTCCATTGATCAGTGATACTTGCATAGACAAGTCACCAATAAGCTGAGTTGTTCATCAGATTCCTAAGTCCAACATCCCAATTTCTATTTTAGCATATTAAATATGTCCCCTCCCAAGAGTTTTGTAAATATACCAGCTAGTTGTCTCTCAGTTGGGACATGCTCTATAGAGATAGTTTTGAGTGATGCATGTTCACGAATGAAATGGTATCTCAAATCAATGTGCTTAGTCCTGGAATGCTGTACAGGATTCTTGGTCATCTCAATTGAACTAGTATTATCACACTTTAATGGTAGTTTCAAATATTATGCCATAGTCTACAAGTTGTTGTTTCATCCATAGCAATTGTGCACAACTTCTAGTACCTATGTATTCAACTTCAGCAGTGGAAAGAGTAATGAAATTTTGCTTCTTGCTAGCCCAAGATATTAATGAGCTACCAAGGAAGCAGTACATGCCACTAGTGCTCTTTCTATCTACTCTACATCCAACAAAGTCTGAATCAGTACAAGCATGAAGGTCAAATAAGCAATTCCTATCATACCATAATCCTAGGTTTGGAGTGTTTTTAAGATATATCAGAATTCTTTTGGTGACCATTAAATGAGATTTCTTAGGATTGACTTGAAATCTAGCACAAAAACACACACTAAACATAATGTCTGGCCTAGAGGCAATTAAGTACAGGAGATTTCCTATCATACCTCTATATAATTTTTGATATACACTTTTCCCTTTTTTCATCATTGTCAAGTTTAGTGAGAGTACTCATAGGAGGGGAGCTGTGACAAGCGTCCCACAAGCGCACGGGACCTTGTTGTAGTAATAAAATATCGATCCCACGAGGAAGTGACCAAGTACTAGAACTATGATTCTCAAATCGTTATTTACACGGTTAGGGTTAGGAGAGAAAATCTACACTACAATTAAAACTAAGTAGAGAAAATGCAAAGAGATATGCAAATGCGACATGCAACTAGGCGAAAATATGTATAAGAAATGTTCTAGGGTTTCAAATCCATAATTCATGCATAAGAAATGTTCTAGGGTTTTGAATCCGCAAGCGCATGTTTAGAGTAATCATGCAATGATTAATGATATACAATGCGATAGATTCTTGCTTCACTCCATAATTCATGCATTCCTTTTTCAAGACAACACAATTCTAACTAAGGCTACGGAATAACACTTTCGTGCACCCATGCTAACGATAATTGCATTATATTCATGAGCTTGTAGAAGCAACACAAGATGATTCTATTTCTAGTCATCATACGCTGTATCTCATTAGGCAAAGCTACTAGTTGAATAAGATGATTTTCATCACTTAACAACCTAGGGTAACTTAAATGAGTTAGCTACTCTCATAAAAGTTTAACATCACATTCACCAAATGAAAGATTCACAAGCATGCATAATC
>LTAE01011905.1:0-11647 GCA_001647135.1 Pontederia paniculata | reverse complement strand
TAATAATAATAATAATAATAATAATAATAATAATAATAATAATAATAATAATAATAATAATAATAATAATAATAATAATAATAATAATAATAATGACCTAGGAATAGAGGTTAACACATTACTTTTTAGGTGACTGTGAGTGCTCAGTTTGCAGGGGTGTGAGTGCTCAGTTTAAGGCTCACAGGGTGTGACAGTTTGCACAGAAAGTATCACCTGAGTGTGAAAATCCTGAGCTGGGGCAGACAAATAAATTCATTCAAATAAACAAGTTTTAAAAATATTTCCTAAACACACACTCCAACTTGAAGTATACAACATTCATTTAGTATGTTACGGACAAATCCATAGGGAAATCGAAAATCACCACTTTACTACTCGACTTTGCACTAAACTAAATTGCGGAAAGGAATAAGTTTATTTCAAAAATGAGATGTAAAGAAACTAAAATTTGAGAAAAAAAATAGAACAATATATTTTTGGGATTTTTTAAGGTTAAAAGAAACAAGAGAAAAAGAAATCGGATATAAAGGAAGAAGAAAGCAAATAATTCAAATGAGAGAAATGACCGGGACATGAGAGATGTTCTTGAACTCTAACGTGCTATTGAAAAATAAATCAACTAATTGTAACCTAGGATTAAATGTCAGATCTTGTTACTCTTGTAGACAAATCCCCCAAAACGGTAATATCTAGAGACTATCCACACCTCTGATGCCCGACTAGTCTCTACTCTTTCCACTCGACATACACCCGCTAAGAACCTTTTAGTTATTCATGGATTCCTCTCAATGGAGCTTGACCAAAGTCTTCAATTGAAGAGTGGACGTCCGGGAAGATTGATGTGCAATCGGCGGATGACCAGAGACAAGTTGAAGAAGTGAACTCAAGTCAAGATCGGTCGGCAAGGGTTTGACGGATGACCGAAGGAGCTTGACTTAGTAACAATGGCTTCGAACTTTGAACTGCGGACGTCCGAGGGTGAATGATGGACGATCGAAGCACCAGACGATAGTTCAAGTGAAGACTTCACCAGAGCAGTGGTCGACCGAGGCAGGAGCAGCGATCGATCGAGGCAGAGGTGGGGGATGATCAAAGGAGTGCAAATCAACATCGGCACCCTACTTTTAGACCATCTGGTCAAGTTCTCTTTAAATACCATCGACGCCATATGCTCATCTCTTTAAATACAAGCCTCATCACCCCGGTCGTCACAAGCCTCGGACTCATCCTCGAAGGACTTCGTGAAGCAAAAGGAAGCGGCTATATTGACATCCCGAACCTCATCCATATGAAGTTCCTATACCAGAAGGATGATGGTCTCTATCTCCGCTTCGATCACACCGACGGCATGCTCATCCTCCCTTGCCCTGCAAAGACAAGCATCATGAAGGGACAAAAACTGGTTGATCCAGTTGGACGTGGAGAACGACGATGCCACCGTGTTGCCCACGCCTATACCCAAGAAGAAGAAGAGGAAGTCTTCTACCATTGTTGATCATGTCACCACCGGCGTCATCGGCAGCGTCACCACCGAGACCCCACACAAAAGAAGTTCACCAGCAGCACAACTTCCCAGGCATCGGCCCCGACAGCTCCTTGGCCTTGTATATAAGCCAAGACCGAGCGAGAGGTAGCTGAATTGAGGAAGCTGATAGAAGCACCATCTGTGGCGAAGGAAGACGACATCGACTTTGACTAAGGGAGATCGGCCCTGCCAGTTGTTCAAACACTAAGGATAGTGTTTTGGATAAGCTTGCGGCAAGTAACCATGGTATATCTCTTTTCTCGTATATCTCTTATTCACTTTTTGTACTACCATGGTGTATTTTGCTATGTTTTTCAATTTTCTTGAAATTTTTTCTTTTGTTTTCTTGGAATATCTTTTTTTGTTTTGTTTTTTTGTTTTCTTGAGGTATTTGACACTTTCTAGGATCAAAAAATTTTGAAGCTCGAAGGTAAGACAAGAAAGCCCATACATGTAACCTCAAGATATGAATGATATGAAATGTTTTCTTGACTTCTGTCATCTATTGATATCACTACCCCCTAACTCTTAACTTGTCTCTTCTCTAACCACTTTAAAATTCCCTTTTTGTTTCCTGCTTTGATTCTATTAGCACTATTTAGGAAGCATTAGAGATATGTAACATACTGCATTCTAATCCTTTATAAAATCACCGAGCACCCCTTTATGAAACTTAAACACTTCTAACACCTTACTTTTGGGATCAAGGTCTAGGCAGAAACTTGACACTCACCACAACAACCCTTAGAACTAGGAATTTGACTATCCAGGTAACAGTCCAATCCTCTTGTTTTTCCCAAGGTAAATCAAGAGTAAGAATATGAGTGTGAAAAAAATGAGAAAACCCTCCATGTGTGAAAACCGAAGTCAATTTTTGTGTAACAATCATCGTCACAACCTATCTTGTAATACCACTTGTGACAATTGTAAAACATCTGAGCCTGAGTGATCAAGAGGGTTGGTCGAACCCCATATAAAAGAGGATTAGTTGAACCCCACTGTGAGGGTGAGCTTGAAAGATAAAGAGGGTTAGTCTAACCCCACAAAGAGAAAAGAGGATTATTTGGACCCCATTGAGAGTCCAAAGAAAGATCAGCTCTAGAGTTCATTAGCGTGACTTCTTTTGAAGCTTGAACTACCCCTGGACAATTTTCATCAAGCCTAGGGCTCTTCTAACCTATAAATAGCCCTAAAAGCCTCAAAGAGGGAAGGCTTCAAGCCTGGAGAGCCTATAAAAGGAGAAGATAAAGTGATACATGATTTTGGAGACGATCGCCACTTAAAGTTGTAAACTTTTCATAATTATTTATGTTGTTATAATTTCTTCTTTGATTATTACAAGAAGATGAATTCCCATGTTTGTATTAGATTTTATTTTGGAGATTTTTAATGTAAAGAGGGAAAACTCTAGTTTTTTATGCAAGATCATTTTCTTCCATATTCTTATGTATTTGTCATGCTTTGTTTAATGCTTTCATGCTTCTCATGATATTATGATTTGTTAGCATCCTCGAGAGGAATGACATATTCATGATCTTCATTTCATTGCCTGGATTGATCTTTTTGAATTATTTTTAGTCAAAGCATTGCATATCACATCTAATAGCATCTTGGAGAGGAATACTCGGTGTGAGGTCTGTGATATTAGCATCCTGGAAAGGAACAACTCATAGTCTAGGTCTTACAACTTAATGCATCTCGCTAGATCGACATTTTGATAATAACAATATAGTATATAGATTTGAGATAGTTGATGCATCCTGAAGAGGACATCAAATCTTAGGTGATCCTTAGTCCTCTTAAGAATTGGATTTTGATTAATTAAACCAGATTTGTTTTCATATTCTTCATCCTAGTCCAGTGCTTGAAGACATCATTCTGAGGCTAACTGAGCACATCATTATCATTCATTTTATTTTAATTTCTTCAAAAAACATATTTTATCCAAATAAATGTACTCCTCTAATTAGTTTAGTGAATTCATATTAGGGTAGCAAGTTTTTCATGGGATTGATACTCAACTCATTGTTGAACTATTACTTAATACAACTAATACATTTGCTAGTGATTTTATCTGCATAATTAGCACACATCAAATTCTTGGTGTCGTTGCCAGGGAATTTTATTTTTATCTTATTTTGATTTCATTAAACTATTTTCCAAGTTGTTTATTCTTCATTTTGCAAATTTACATAGACCCTTGTGAACTTTTCAGGCTAATCCCAAGCACAAGGAGTCATACACTCTGGAAAGCAACTTTAAAGCAACCTGAACCCAGTTGCGAATTCAGGAGCGGAGTTACAATTTGAACCAGAGATCAAAAGAACAATCTAGAGTAACAAAGACGGTCGAAGAATAATTATTGCACCACCTATTGAGTTGACCATGAGGGACTATGTCTCCTCTAAGTACGAGAATGTTGAGTCTAGTGTGGTCCTCCCAGCGGTCATTGCAAATAACTTCGAGATCAACCCATCAATTGTGAGGATGATCCAAGCCAATCATTTTGGAGGAGCGCTCAACGAGAATCCCTACACCCACTTGAACAACTTTATCAGGGTATGCAACACCTTCAAATGCAACCATTCCTCTGAAGACGTAGTGAAGCTGAGGTTGTTTCACTTTTCTTTGAGGGACAAGGCGTCGACATGGTTAAGCACTTTGCCCACAAGAGCCATCACCACCTAGGAGCTATTTATAGAGAAGTTTATTTCAAAGTTCCACCCACCTCAAAAAGCTGCCAAGATGAGGGACAAACTAAGAGCCTTTAAACAGGATGATGATGGAACATTGTATGAGGCCTGGGAAAGATATAAAGAGGTGTTGGCTAAGGTCCCAGACAATAGGACTCCGCTATGGCAGATTCTAGAAGACTTTTACAATGGTCTTTTCCAAGAAGACAAGGATAAGGTGGACTCTTTTGCTGGAGGTTCAGTCTTGGGAAAGAAAAGCCCTAAAGAGATCTATGAAATGATCGAAGATGTAACCTTAATCTCTTAAGAGACAAAGAGATCAAGGGCTAGGAACAAAGTTGTGAACAAAGTTGAAGCGTCTGCAAATAATGAAGTTGTGGCTCAGCTGGAGTCACCCAATTAGAAGTTTGAGTTACTTATGACTCAGGTCTTCAATCTTTTGAGCTTTGTGGAGAGGGTCATTCCTACAATGGATACCCTCAAGGAAATACAACTATTAATGTAACCAAAGTTGAGAATGCCAATTTTGTGGTTGGTTCTTTCTGTATAACAACAACCACTTTGGTAATAACTACAACCCTGGGTGGAGGAATCATCTCAACTTGGCATGGGGCAAGGAAATAGGTTCAACACTCAGACGCAGATTCCTCAACAACCACCTGTTGAGATGAAGATCAACTTGGAAGAAAAGTTGATAAGGTTCATGACCACCATGGATGCCAAGGATACGAGCCATGACTCCTTCATCAGAAACCTTGAAGTACAAATAGGTCAGCTAGCCAACATCATAGCAGGACGCACACTTGGAACCCTCCCGAGCAACACCAAGAAAAATCCAAAGGAGGGGATAAGCAATCAAATACCCTGAGGACAACTAAGGTACTAGTCAAGCTAAAGACTATAAATTAGCATTCATTGTGAATAACTCTTTGTTGTTAGTTTTGTCTTAGTTTTAAGTTTTGGAGTCTTTCTAACATTTTTGGTCCTTTAGTATTTGAGTTTTATTTGGTACTCTTCAGTTTAGGAGTTTGAATCTGGTATTAGGATTTGGAGTCTTAACATTACATTTATTATTTGAGTTGTATTACTTACTCTATTACTTCTCAAGTTTTCTGGGGCATATCAGTTTTGTTTTCTTAAGGATTTTCAAAATTTATAGGTTTTAGGTTTTTGAAACAAGAAAAAACATTGTGACGTGCTTCATCACGAGCCATGACATCCTGATCATGGTCGTTATGACTACCCACCACACTGCGTGACAACCTCGTCACAGGCGTGACTCGTCCAATCACAGGCCATGCCACACTGGTCACGGTCACATGTATCATGTGAACCCCACCCCTATTGACATGACCGAACACTTCAATCACGATCATGACTCTCCTTCACAATCAATACAAGGTTCACAGGTTTTCATTTCTTACGGTCGTGACACTCGAGTCACGTGCCGTGACAATTAGTCGCGCCCTAACTTTCAACCTCGTCACACATTGTTTACGCATAAATTCTGTTGGTCATGGCCGTGACACCTTTGTCAAGGGTCGTGACAAGAATTTGACCGCCCATTGGCCATCAATAAATGCGATGATCATTTCCGATTCGTCATTAGAATGTATGGTCATTAGCGTGAAGGTCACGCTTGTGACAATTATAAGATCCTCCACCATGACCTCCCCCCTTCTCCTCCATCACAACACTGACATATCCACCATCTCCCTTGCCGGAGAATTCTTCCCATCCCTATCTCGGGTCGCCGACCATCGTCCGCTTCGGCAAAAATTGATATCAACCTCACCGGCATTTTGTAGTATTTTTGCCACATTTTTTTCGACGAGTTTCGTGCTCCGATGATGCGCACAACATCCTCCTCATCTCCGGCCACCTGCAAATTTGTGACACGGCCCGTGAATTTCAGTTCATGGGTCGTGACATTCTCGCCGGAGAAGACAAAGAAGACAACAAGATCATAGTTGTGTCTCCAAACAACACGCATTGTAATCTTCTGCATCAACATTTCACGATCGTTATTCCTAGATCACAGGTCGTGACTTTTCTTATAAAGAGTAATTCATATATTCCGATCACGAACGTGATTCCTAGATCACGGGCCATGACCTCCTAACGCGTTCGTGTTCACTACTCCCAATCACGGCCATGACCTCCTAGTCACGTCCATGATAGTACCTGCTGCATTTCAATTTCTCTCCCTCTTTCCTTGCATATTTCAATGGATCAAAGGAAGAGATAGAGTGTTGAGGATCACCAATGATGAGTAGGCAGCCACATCTACAGATGACTAGGTTCCTCTACCAGACTCGATCCATTACCAGAATAATGACATGAAGATGAAGTACAAAGACCTTTCTTTCTTGGAGACCACACCAACTCAGTTTGCCCATGAGGAGACCATAGACAGATTTGAGCTGCTAGGGGATATGAGACAGCTTTTTGAGAGGATCGGCATCGGCCACTTTCTTGGTCAGTCCTGGGACATGTCTGAGCATCCGACTTGGGAATTCCTCAAAAGCTTCTGCACCACCAATCTAGAGAGAACGACTACAAGAACTTCCAGCTCTACAACAAGAGGTTTTCTCTCTCCCTCAATGAGTTTAATGATATTTACCAGTTTCAACAAGGAGGGGAGCAGCGCGTACCGCGAGACTTTGATGCCCCCACCTTCTGGACTACTGTTACTAGAGAGCGGACCCTCTATTACCGGTATGCAAAGATCACTCAGATCCAGAACATGGTGTTCCGCTTCGCCAATAGGATCCTCTTTAACTCCATATGCAGGCAAGTGACAGCGACGGGTCACACAACGAGACGAAGCTCCACCTATTGCATGCCATGGTTGAGGGAATCGAGGTAAACATTGGAGCCTTCATCTCCAGGAACTTCGAGCACCATGGTAGGAAGGCGGAAGGCAAGATCACCATTGGAAACCTCACCACTCCCATCACTGAGCACTTCAGGCAAAATTTCTTTGGAGGAGGCGAAGCTGCTGAAGGGGAGTATTTTTATGGACCAAGGCACCATCTTGAACATGAAGCTAGCTGTCATCAACAGCGGGACCTGGAGCTTCATCTTCAAGAACCGACGGGGACAAGATTCCGTGTTGTGGCATCTAGAGGTTCACAGTATTTGATAGGGCTAATTGGTTGTTCTTTCCACCTCTATCCGAACTGCCAGTTGAGCCGTCGACTTGTTCATCACCACGGTGCCCGGTGTAGACTCGTGAACATCCTATGAGCTGCCTCACGCACCTACTGAGGAGGCACCTTCATATGCTTCCTAGTTTGATTTTACAAGCTTGCATAGAGGCGATAGGCGTAGCAGCAGCACCAGACAACGATGATGACAAACATGAGGATGGAGATGACTACCCATTTTGATAGTGAGGCTGATATGATCATGGGGATTCGAGCCCGCCAGGACGACATGGAGGATGTGATTTGGCAGATGCACGACTACCACACCAGCCATAGCGCATTTTGAGGCTTCTTCTCTCCGACTCCACCACTGCCACCATTGCCCATGAACTAGTCTGGTTGTACTTTTTTTCTGTTTCTTTCAATTTGTTGCATTATGTCTTTGCATTTTGTATCATAACCTTCAGCAAGGGCTTAACACTGAGGACAGTGTCTAAGTCTAAGCTTGCGGGAGTTTGCATTTCATGCATTTTGTTTAGTTTATCATGTTGTTGCAATGTATGCATTAGTTTCAGTATAAAATGTTTGAAAAATCCATAAAAAATGTCTCATTTACTAACCCTTTCTTAACTTTTTGCTTTACTTAATGTATAGAGTTGTCCAGTATGATCTATGAAATTTGAGTGCCTTATTTTTCAAATGCAAATCACATGTATGTATTTTAATCTTGAATCTTGTATAATAGAGTGATGATTTTTTAGACAACAAGTTCCTTTCAGCTTTATTATACTTGAGTATATATATTTTTCGCAGATCATCATGGCCCATGGGAAAAATGTCACGACCATGATCGAAGATCAGTTATAGGTGAGGATGATATCACGGCCCGTGACGAATTTATCACGGTCATGACCGAAAGATTCTATTAGCTTGCATATGCGTCACGGCTCGTGATCTGGGAATCACGACCGTGACCGAACACTTGTATTACTCCAAATGTTTTCACGCTTTTTTCACGGTCGTGATCGAATGACCTTAGATTTCCTTAACATTTTCACGGCATGTGGGCAGACCGACACGGGCATGATCGAACAATTATATTTTTCTCCAGAAAGTCACAGCCCATGATAAAAATGTCACGGTCGTGACCGAAGCTTTGTTTTTTCTCCTATCATTGTCACGGCTCGTGACAAGCCAGTCATGGTCGTGATCGAAGACCTTATATTGATTTTCCCGCTTCTGATGGTCTTTCTCCACCATGCTTCCAAATGTCCTGGACATATAAAAATACTAGTTATGTAGACTCTGAGTCAAAAAAAATAAAAAAGAAGTAAAATAGAAATTAAGCTAATGCATATTATGTCAAAATGAATGGAAAATGAGATGAATATGATAAGGAGGACATGACTAAATTGCTACACATCAATCCTCCACCAAGATGAGAGATAAGTGTCACTTGTTTAAAGCTCTACACTCCTCTCGGATCCTAGTAGCGCCCTCAAAACATTTTCTACCCTCTCGGGATAGGGTTGTAATGCAAGAAGACACTTAAATCTCAATCACAAAAAAATATATGAACTACCTATAGATTCTTCTCGACGAAAGAATATCACCTCTCGGTCTCTATCCTCCACCAAGATGAGAATCAAGAGCAACCCTTTGAAACTCTGTTCTCCACTAAGATCCTAGCAGTGCTATTGCAACAATTTGCACCCTCTCGGGCAAAGGGTTGAAATGAGGTAACACCTATATCTCAATCATAAGCAGCCCATAAATCAAATAGCGCAGAACATCAAAACACAACACAAGAGCAGATTGGAAAGTTATATGAAAATACATTTAATTATAAACAAGTTCAAAACAACAAGAAAGAAGTCTCAAACACTCCCATGTCCAGGCTTAGAAGTTTAGCCAATTATAGTCATTACAAACATCACACGAATATCCAAATAGAAATCCATCTATGGAATTTCAAACGCTAAAGATAAAAAGGGAGCGATGGTGCTTCCTATTTCTCATTCATCTTCTTTGCTAGAAACCAGAATAAAACCCACGAAGATGCAACCTTGGATCTCTCTTTCGTTGGACTTCGAGTTGAAGAAAAAATGGTGCAGAAAATATGGATGCCGCCTCCCTCTCGGTGGTTGCCAACCCTAGGTTGTCTCATTTTCTTCTGTTATACTCTAGGGTTTTCTTTTTTAGTCAGATGAGAGTTGTCCAACCTTCTTTGGAAGGACAAAACATAATGTCAGCTACAAGAATCTGCTTAGAAAAGTTTGTTACAGAGTTTGTTGCTATTTTTGTTTGTTTCTAGTTTTGTCTTGTAGCATTAGGGTGTGAATCATCTCTACAGAAGAGCATTCGGGATGTGAAGTTGTTCTTTCCTCGGTCCCTGCAACTAGACAACCACAAGATCACAAGAACCATGTTAAAAACCCAAAAGGGGGATGAAAAATAGCAGATATTAGATAGGTAATTGTAAGATGCGCAAAATTCATAAAAAGAAGTAATAATATGCAATATAAAAAGATCAAATCCATGGAAAAAACATAATTCTAGACATGAAATTAAAGACAAATTCCCTATCATCAGCGTCAAAATGTGTTGCATGTACTAGACAATACTACCTGTGAATATTGTCCATCACAATCAATATCAACCAATACACCAGATCCGTTTTGATGATACCGATTCGGTCGATCAGATTTTTGGGAGACCGTATAGCCTATATGGTTGTATTAGTCAACATGTGCCCTTCCCCCTATTTCACTTCTAAACAAACCCTAATTTGTTGTAATTCATTTGTTCTAGCTTTTCATGCAAAATTGAACATAAGACATTGCTTTTAAGGCGTCAAAACAAGGAACATAAACCACACATGCAACTATCAAACACATGGAAATGCAAATATGTGTCTTCCTCATATTACAAGATCTAAACATGCAATTTCTAGTCTTCTCATGACTTCTTTCTCCTTCCTAAGAACAATTGGTCTCATTTGAACAACAAAACATAGGGTGGAAGGGGAGGATCCCCTTTATATACCTTTCTTAGTTGCCCTACTTATATTTTTTTTCTAAACTTCTCCTATTCTTCTGCTTTCTTCTCCTCCTTTAGCTGCAAATCAGCAATGGATGAGAACTTGAGCCTTCACTTGGGAGCTTTGGATACAAAAAAAGATGAAAACTTGTCAAATTCGGATGAGAGAGAAAACCAGTTGAAATGGGGTTTTATAGTCTGGATAGTGGGTTTGTAGGTCCAATAGTGTGGCTGAGTGGTAGGGAAGTGGGGTCCACCTCTCTTCTTCATTTTTCTATTTATTATATTATAACCCCCTTTTAGGACTTACCAAATAGATGTGGGAATTGTTTTTGCATCTCTTATTCTAGTTTCCATGTTGCTTCTTGCCCTTGATGGTGTGCCCATGCTACTTTCACCATTGGCGCCATCTTATTGTGGATGTTATGCTCACGGTATTCCAATATCTGTATCATATATTCTTCATATGATGAGTCATCTTTTAGATTTGGTTCTTCAATTTCCAATACATGTGAGTTGACATAATTATAGTTTCTGAGTATCGATACATGGAACATATTATCTACTTTTAAATAAGATGGCGAGAATGCAAATCTATAAGATACATCACCTACTGGCTCCAAGATCTCGAAAGGCCCAATGTATCTTGGGTTTAACCTTCCTTTTCTACCAAAGCACATAACACCTTTAGTGGGTGAAGACTTTAGTAAGACATAATCGCCAACTTGAAAGATTTGCTCCATTCTTCCTTGATCGACATAGGTCTTTTGGCGATCCTGGCAGCCTTTATTAATTCTTTAATCATGTCTATGTTTTCAGCATATTTCTCCACAAGCTCGGGTCCAATAAATTTTCTATAGCCCACCTCACACCAACACGAAGATGACCTATAGGACCTTCCTGTTGAATCTAGGATCCCGAGATTGTTTTGGTGATCACAAATTTGTGAGAGAACATAGTCTGGACTAGAACTTGTTAAACTGATTTTTGAAAGACAGGATTTCGAGTTCAGAGCATGATAGGTCGACCGAAGTTAAAGAACAAACGACCTATGCACATAGAAGACATATCAGAAGAACCCTATGTGTGCAGTGGTCGTCCAAAGCGTATGAAGTGGTCGACCAATGTTGAAGGGAAAGATCTAAGAAGAGGAGTCAAAGGGTGAACGGTCGATCGAAGATATTGAGAGGGAGACCGAAGATAAAGGCTGAACAGGAGAGGTCGCACGATGAAGAACAGTG
>LTAE01011904.1:3986-14592 GCA_001647135.1 Pontederia paniculata | reverse complement strand
TCTTATGTTCATGAGCGGACCCACATATACCTCGAGAGAGCCTCAACCCTTTTCAACTTTTCGATTTATAATATATATATATATATATATATATATATATATATATATACACGTAATACTAGTTATAATTAATAAATAAAATAAATATCAATAAATAGCATTATTATCTAGCTAGTTTAGTGGGAATATAATTTTGATTAGTATTTTGAAGTCTAGGATTTAAATGTTGATCTTTTTTTGTAATTTATTTGTATATATTTTGACCATCCCCAAATTTTGTACCACCTAATTACGACGGATGAGTCTTCCAGTAAAACTTTTTCTATGTATAAAAAAATTAAATTTGAGACATTTTTAAATGAGCAAGAGTCATTTACTACTCTGCCCCTCCTCATAACCTCTTATTGTCCAATAAGTACAAATAGGAGGTCCTTGGTGCTCGAGAATTCAATGCATTTGCTATGACCTCAATATATGAGAAACGGAGATCTTCCATGAACATCAGATCAAGATCTTTTTTTTTTCTTTCTTGTCGCTCTTTTTAATGTTGATTCTATAATTTATCAAACAAATTATAGGATCATTAGACAACAAATCGAAATTTCTCGTACACAAAGTTGCATGGTGCTGACCATTGCTTTCTTTTTTTATTACATGATAAAGCTCATGAAAACTAAAAAAAAGATAATTAACAAAAAATTTAAATCAAATCATGACCTTTTGCTTCACATCCTATTCTCAATGACCGAATTACATACACTATATATAATCTTATTCTCATATCTTTCCAATAATTTAAGTTTTTTTAAATATATATTTTTCTTGAAACTTAATGCCGTAAGTGAAAAGTAACAAAAATATAAATATGATGATATGTATCTTGCTAACATCCTAATTTTTTTTAGAGGTTAAGGAATATGTGGAGCAGATTCAGCTTCACATGTATGGACTGCCATCAGATCTCTAATAAAGAGCTCAAATTTTTACCTTCACTTAAAATTAAGGGCTCCATATATTGATCTGAGTCATTCATTATAGATATGATGGTAGTCCATACATGTGGAGCTGAATTTCCTTATTTTCTTTTTTTAACGACGCCACAATGCTCGATAAATCAGATTATTAAACATATATAACTTGGTCTTGATTTTTTTGGTTGTCACTCTTCTTAATGTTGATTCTATAAATAAATCTCGAAATTGGAACATATGCAATTAGGTTAGTAGATAGAGATAGGGAGAGATTGCATTGAACAATGCCGGATTCATGGAGGGGGGAAGAGGAGATCTACTTAGAATCTTTTCATGTGAGTTAATCTCATGCATGTTCTTAATTAAGATACGTTGGCTTCCCACGTTACGTGCATGCTTTTTATAGTATAAAGGTGTGTGTCGGCTTGTCTTCACAAATGGCGAAAAAAAAACACTAAGGCAAATAATTAAAAAAAAGGTAGCATTTTGTTACCATGCATGGATGGATTCATGCATGACATATATCTAGGGTTTTGTACTCGGCTGATTTGTTGTTGGGCATATTGATTCGTTGCCTTCGTCATTGATGCTAATATATGAGTTTTCCAATTGAAAAATATATGTTAGGATTAACTAACACTTGTATTTATATATATGTGCATGTATGGTGAATTGGTGATCAAATTAAACATGCATGCACGCTTATCATGTGAAATGTGAAGTTGTTAATTAACTAATCAGTTCAAAAGTGGCCTTTGAGTTTGAGGCCATGAATGGTTCACTGAATGGAGATGGACTATGGGGAACAAGAAGAGGGTAGCAATTAGATTATTACAAGTTCCTTCAACGAAAGTGGATGGATACCAATATTTCAATTAAAAATATGACCGAATTTAAAGTATGAAAACTTTAATTAAAAAATAATGTAGACATGATATTTGAAGACTTCCTAATTTGTTTGTATAATTTATTGATGTCATGAATAGTTGAAAATGGTATTCGAAGTAGTTTTCACCGGCTAACTTCCTAAATGTATTCTCCAACTTTTTTTTTGACAAATTATTCTTCGACTTATTTTTATGACAACCATTAACCTATTATTTTAGGTTACTTTTAATAAGCGACAAGTTCATTTAATACATTTTTTTGAAGGGTAAATAACTAAATATCCAAAAAACTTTGAGTCATTTTGTTTAATACCACAAACGTTTGATGAAAAGGGAAAATCTAAGAAAAAAGTCTTTTCATCACAAACTTCATGAAGGAATTTGGATGTAAAGAAGTTACTTTTTTTTTACAAGTTATAATTATTTAATATAAAAATGGTATGATATATATAACAACGTGTCTCATTCGAATCTTTGACTTACCCTTGACTAGCTTTCAAATTTTATATTGATCTTTATAAAAACAATGAAAGCTTTTAATCAAAATATAAAAAACAATAACTTTGGTTTTATATTTTCTTCAAAGTTCAACCGTATTTAGTATTGCTTTAATATTCTTTGGAATACAAATAAAAATAAAGAAAATAATGAAATGTAGAGTTGTATGTATGTATGTATGTATGATGATGATGATGATGATGATGATGATGATGATGATGATGATTATTATTATTATTATTATTATTATTATTATTATTATTATTATTATTATTATTATTATTATTATTATTATTATTATTATTATTATTATTATTATTATTATTATTATTATTCTATAAATTAACAGAACGGAAGTTTGTTTTCTCAGAAAAGTCAGATCGATCATGTTGGCCGTGATCCTTAAAGTTAGCAAGACGAGATATCATTAATGGCGATGCTTTTTTTTTTTCCTTTTTTTTTCAACTTTTATTGACACGGTGATCATTCATGTACGTATTAAATTAGAAGTTGTTGAATCACCTGTCAATTAAATGAGACCTTTGGATGCATGCATTATGCATACATTAATTAATTATTTTCTTTATTTATAATATTTTATCATTAATTATATATCCTCCTCTTGTCTTGTATTCAATCTTGTACCCCGCTAGTAATCAATGCAGAGCTCGATTACATGAAGCTAATCTTACAATTATTGTAACAATTGTTTTATGAGGTTAATGAGTAATAATATAACATTTTTAATCACAAAACAATTTTAAATCAAGAATACAAACATAACAATTTTTTATTTTATTTCCTACTCCATTAATCTAAAACCCACATAGAACTACGAAGGATCGTGGTGACGACAATTTAGACTTTGATGTGTTTAAATATTCTAGATGACTATATATTTTTGTTGTTAATTAATACAATTTTCTTACTCAGAAACAGCTCAAGATTTAAATTCGACCTTTACCATATTAAATTAAATGAGATGCCAATTATTATAAAATATATATTATTAGAAATATACTTATCTTTATATTTATAATCTTAAAAAGAGAAAATATCATACTAATTTGGAATTAAATTTGCTTCAAGCTTGCCTATAAAACGCATTATATAGCTAAAACCATATCAAGATTACGGTTTTCAAACTAAAACATCATTGAGTTTTTATCAAATTCTATTGGAGTTATATATACACATTTTTAACAAATCAATTTCGGTTTATTTCACAAAATACACTTAATGTTGGTCTAAAAGTATCAACACAAAAATGATTATATTAGGGTATTCCGATCTTACAATTAAATGAAATATCTCAAAATAACTATTTTGGCGATTATTTATAGAGATATAACATGCATGAATGTATTAAATCCACAATATTAAATAAAACTACTGAGTAATGTAATTATGAAAAAGAAAAATAGCAAAATTAAAATGGACTGTGATGCTGGTGAACTAATTGGGCCTCTGTTATTATATTATGGGAGTATAGTTTAGTTTATTTTTGGGCTCATGCAAAAAACCATTAGGCCCAGTTCTCCTCTGCTAGTATTTGCGTTTATTTTAGTTTATTTTTTTCCGGCGGCGGCGCTCTCAGAGAACACAGAAATGAACAAGGCGGCGGCCCGTCTGCTGCGGCTATCGGCGAAGGCTCGCGGCTCCTGGCGACCTCCCACCGTTCGCCGCCACGGCATTCCGACGACTGGTTCGCACGCGGCGACGGCTGCGTCCATTGCAGCATCCATTCCTCGGAGCATTCTATCATTCTGTCGGTCCAATGCTCTCTACTCCACCAGCACTACCAGCGAACCATCGCACACGCCCACAAGTTTAAACGCAGATGAAGAGGAAGCAGGTAGCATCTCATTTCCTTTACTTTAGTTTCCCAGGTAAAGAAATATACATCGCTTGGTTCTTCAATGGACGGTACCTGTTTGTTGTTATTCCTGTGAGGCAAATGGTGCAAACAGAAGTCTTGAGGAAAGTGCTTATTGGCAGATGAAACGGAAGGGGAGATGTCGTTAGCCAGGGATGAAGCCGAAGAGTACATTGTCGAGTGGGAGGAAGAGGAAGACGCAGAGCCAGTGGTACGCATTCTCTGCAATTGTAGTAGTCATCTCGGGGTTTTGAATTCTATGATTGCAATATTTGCTGAGGTGAAAACTTTCAGATGGGAGATGGAGGCGCCGGCGGCGGTGTTGTACTCGGAAACGTCGGATGGGGGGAACGCGTGCTGGCAGTCGCCCGCGAGGTGCTCGGCCAACACTTGCCCGAGGATTTGATCATGTTTGCCTTCAAGGTTTCTCCAAGAGGCTACATTTACGTGCGGCTGGACAAGCTCACTAACAAGTACGTTTAGCTTGCTGTTGCCAGCAAGTTGATTTAGCTTAAATGACTGCAATCTTGTTACTTGTGTGTAATCTTGCTTTAGTGCATCTTCTATGCTCGAAGTATCTCTGAAAACCAAGCACATTAGCAACCTTATAAAAAGTTGCACAGAGATTTTGTTCCATTGTAATTCTTCAATATGAACTTGGCCAGTGCCTTTCAGATATGGGTGCCCAAGTATTGAAGAAATCCAGAGTTTCAATACACTTTACAAGGAGCGGGTGGACGAGTTGATAGAATCTGGAGAAATACCTCTGGACTTGGCTATACAGGCAAGAACACTACATTCTGTTGATAATGTACTTGGCAAAGCCAGTTTGTGTGAGCTGTTTTCTTGTTACAGGTATCATCGCCTGGGGCGGATCGACTGCTCAAGGTTCCTGCGGATTTAGATCGCTTCAAGGACATGCCTATGATAGTTCAATACATCGAGGACACGGATGCCGGCCATCGCCAGGAAAAGAATGGAGTGTTCATGGTGGAGTCAATTGACCATGAAGCTGGGCAGTGTGTTTGGAAGTTGGCGGATGTCAAAGAGAACAAGGGCAAGGCTGGTAAAGGAAGGCCACTGAGCAGGAAACAGAAGGACTGGAGGCTACACCTTTCATTTGATGCCATAAAGACTGTAACACTGTACTAGAATTTAAGCAAATAATGTTCCAACAGATGATGGTTTATGAGGTTCCTTTGTACTGCCTCTTTCATACTAATATTTTTGTTAGTATATCAGTCAATATTGCTTGTTATGTAAGAGGACATTTTATCACAGGCATTAGGATTCAAATACATACAAATTATCAAGTACCAGCAGCTCCATTGATTTCTGAATACTACTTCAGCTACATTTAAGCAAGGGTTGTTCTTGCACTCGAGCTCTGTTCTATGCTCTCAAACATAAGACCCATGGAGGCTTAATTTCCCCAGAGTGTTAGACGCCGAACCCGAACCTTTTGCGTATCGACAGCAACCTGTAGGGGCTGAAAGGTTTCAGATTCACAGTTGTAGACTGGCCATCCATGATGAGCTCCGCCAGGGCAGCTCCGGTGGCAGGGCCATTCAGGATCCCCCAGCAGTTATGTCCGGTGCCCACATAGCACCCTGCAATCTGCGGCATCTCTCCGATCACCGGTAAACTGTCTTCGGTGATCGGCAAGAAGCAAGCTTGCTCAGCCACTATCTCTGCCTCTCCCTGCTTCAGATGGCTCGACACCGTGCCGGCGATCTTATGCAGCATTGCGATCGACTCCTTCTCGCCGGTTATCTCCTCGGGATTGTCCGGTACATCGACAGTCTGGGTCATGCCGCAGATGTAAACTTCTCCTGTTCCATCACGCGTGCCAGTGTTAGTAGCAGTCAGACAATGTTAACACCAGAACCAGTGGCTTTACCTGTGGGTCTTGGGTAGACCTCAGGGTCCAAAGTCTTAGCCCCGGCAGATGACTGGTAGCTGAGGAAGAGGGCGTGAGGTGTGATCGCCGACGGGTCCTTCGGCCTCAGAACTATGCTGTGAGCCTTCAGTCCGGACACTTTAAAGTGGCGGGAGATAGCCGGCAACGTGTTCGACCAGGGTCCAAGAGCTAAGACGACCGCGTCGGCGGGGATTACTCGCCCGTCCCTGAGCACCACCGCCACTGCCCGGCCTTCTTCCACCTCGACCTGCTCCACCTCGCCGATCACAACCTCGGCCCCGTGCCCGGCGACGGCGGCGGAGACCAGGGCACGAGTGAAGAGCTGCGGGTGGACCTGCGCGGTGGTCTCAACGGTCCCTATCGTGCGCGGCGGCCGCGCGACGGGGCCATCGATCCACGATGGGAGCGAGTACGCCGACGCGGCGGCGGCGGCAGCGGGGGAGGAGGCAGAGGGGAGAAAAGGAAGGGAGAGGGTGTCGAGGGGGCGGTAGCCGTAGGCGGCGCGGCCGTCGAGGGCGTCGGCGAGAGAGCGGTGGAGGTTGAAGCTGGCGCGGGCGAGGGCTTCGAGGGGTCCGCCGTCGCACCAATCGAGGGCGAGGAATCCGCCAGCCTTGCCGGAGGCGGCGCACGCCACGGCGGACTTCTCCACCAGCGTGACGGCCGCGCCCCCTTTCGTCGCGAGGAAGTAGGCGGTGCATGCGCCGATGACGCCCCCACCGCACACAACCACCCGCTTCGAGGGCGCAGGCGCGTCGCCGGCGCCGGAAGCGGCAGCGAAAGCAGCAGACGAAGTGGATGCGGAAGACATGGCGGCGATGGACCGACGAGATGGGGCAGGGATCAGAGGCGTCCAATCGCAGCAGGGAAGTGCTGCTAGAAGCATGTCGAAACTTATTTATAGATTAAAAAGCTCATAAATTAATGTTTCCTTGCTTTCTTTTCGGTTACATATTTGTTCCCTTTTTCCTTTTTTTATTGAGATAACGTTCTCTTTATTTTCGTATTATATATGGACATGCAGTGAACGATATTTCACCATGAAATGGAATAAATAGGGAAAATTTTATTTTAATTGATTATATTGGATACTAAAACTTATATTTCACCATTATTGGAGTTAACGCTAATAAATAAATAAATAAATATATGTATGTATATATGAAAGTTTCCGCCGTAAAACCTTTTTTGATTATTTTAAAAAGATATATTATTATTAAAATTTAATTTTGAGTATCTTAATCATAATTTTTGTTATGCCGTGGATTTCTAGAATATAACTTGGGTATGTGCCATTTTTATATGTATTTTTTTCTAATTTAATATTCTAGCATTTTCTTTAAGGAAAAAAAATGCTCCTAATAGAAATAGCGGGTGTTAAGTTCGTTAATTACAACAATGAGCTATGATAAATTTTAAATTTGATTGATATATATATATATATATACCATAGCGTCTTGCATCAACTAGTACACAGGTCACATGTAATAATTATATATGAATATATGATCTGCATCTCCTAATTAATGTAGCTTTATTAAAATAAATAGTATGTAACGTCACATTTGGCAGCAGAATATCTTTATGTAGATGCTACAATATTATAAATATGTTCTCATTATATATTTGACCAGTAAAAAACCAAAAATAAATTAAAACTTTATCAGAATTACGAAAATCATACATTAATTTAAAGTGTCTCCAAACATAATTATAATATGCCATAACTAATACAACTCAACAAAAAGTTAAAACAAAAGACACCTAACTAAGGATCATAATAATTACAAACTGCATCCATCACGAGTATCATGTTCACGTACTCCACCCGCAATCGTACCTCTGTACGTTACTTGCAGGATCAGTTACAAGGAAAATATTTTTTTATGAGTTAGGAAGTCCAATATGTACTCTTTGTTGCACATCAAGTAACGGATCGTACAATAAAAATCAAATAGTTTGTTGTAATTACACTGCTGACCCTAATAATACGATAATTTATCAGTAACTCCTATTAATACAGTACATGATGAACTCAACTTTTGTTTAGTGGCTACGATTGAACCATTATCTTTACCACATATTAGTCCTTATCATATCATAAAATCCAAGGGCAAATCATTTGTTAAGGTTGCAATACAATGAGAAACAATTTCGACAACATGGGGCATGTTCAGCGGTGTAATTCATCTCGGCATACATTGCCACATTCTGTTTATCAACGCAAGTTGTGTTAGAATTTGACAACTGTCGTGTACATACGTGCGTTGAGAGTATAAATATTTCTTTAGATGAATGCATTGAGTATTCATAGGTCATGTCGATAATGCATCCCTCAAATGTGAACTGTGCCCAAGCCTAATTTGATTAACATCTATAATCTAAAATAATATAGGACATAACTTCTCTGTGTTCAAGGTGACACAAACCATGCATTAGCATCCGAGCATGTGTATAACTATGGAACACGAGCCATGTCTTAGGTGATGCGAAACGTGTCCTAGAAATTACAATACATGTCCTAACATTAGGTCTATAAAACAAGGGAACACGAGTACATGACCTTAACTCATACTGTGTGGCTTTATGATGCGGGACATGTTAGCCCTATTGCTACGAGCTCTGGTGTGGGCGAATCAATACCTTTGTTGAACGATCAAAATTTAGATTCTAAAATAATATCTAAACTATGTTAAAATCTAGGGATCTAATTAGTTATTCGATATGATGAATGATCATATTAGATCATTATTAAATAGAGCAAAAGAGGAACCTTAACATAATTCATCTTTACAAGAAAATTCACATCTACGAGGGATCCGCCTAACATATACTCACTTTACCGGGTTGCTCGTCCTTCACGTTCCAAAAAATCCTTGTCCTCGTTCCTCCCAAGTCCACAGTCAGTTTCTCTTAGTGTGGTTTCAGTATAATAATATAAGAGAGAGAACTTAGATAACGAGGGAGAGGGATCAAGTCATTACCTCTTCACAAAGAGAGAGAAGAAAAGAAGAAGATGGGGAGAGGAGAGGGAAGATGAAGAAGAGATTCCTGTGACGGCTAATAAGTGAAAATAATAGCTCATGCCCCAAGGGTTTATATATAGCGGATTCTAAGGCTTCAACTAAATTTAAAATTTATAAAACTCTAATTGTTAATCTCCATAGGAGTTTAGTGTTCATCAACCCCCAACACGGTCTGTGTATGAATCAGACATAGTTCGAACCTTGGGTATTACATAGCATCCTAATTACAACCAACTAATATAATAATTAGCACTTTGGATTATAGTAAACAAAATGAGTGACAATAAACACTAAATTCAAGTTCTTATACAAAACAAAATATAAATGATGAAAAATGGAATTTCAATTATACTCGTCAAGGCAATAAGATGAAATTATGAGTTTGAGTTCCTTAAGATGAAGAAAATAATTTTGTAATATTTCTTATTAAACAAAGTAATGTGATATTTATTATTATATAAAATTCAAAATTAAGCAAAGTAATTCATGTCTTCTGAAATTTGCACATCTTTTAAATCTAGCGATAACAATAATAAATCGAGTTTAAATAAAATAATTGTGTTGGGCCATAGATATTTAATATGAAGTTTGAAAATCTATCTTTGTTTTGACTTGGGAGCATGCACTTCTTGTCAAACATCACAAATCTTCAATTGGGATTAAAAGACTTCGCAACAGAAACCTCTCATTTCTATTTTGTCCGGCTACCATTTTCATTTATTTTTCCCTAATTTTAGAATTTATTTGGATTTTTTTTTTGTTTTTCACGATCTATTTGTCATCTTCGTGGTTGCTTATCTCATAGTTTACTTTAACTGAAATTTTTTTGCTAATGATCCTGGGAATCCACTTGTTGCATGTCCATTTTTATGGAGAATCATGTCCAACCACAATTAGTTCAAAATGCTACTATTTTATTTTTAATAAGTTTGGGAAGGGACTATCTAATATGAAACACCTCAAAATGATCGAAACGTAGCTCGATAGTCTCACATCTTTTGTTCTGGTTCTATGATGACATATGTACAAGTTGAAAAATTAGGTTGAGCAACAAGCTAACCAATATCAACCTTTAGAGAAATTAATTTATGGGAAAGATTCTAGGGTCAGTTCAATTTGCAGTATATACACCTCGACACTAATTAGTTGGACATCATCCCACATATTTCTTTATTGATTTGGTCATATTGTAGGCTTTAGCCTTGGATCATAACCCTTTAAATATCAGTGACTAATCTTGCCATAGAATTCAACATAGTTGGGGATTATTTGGCTAGCTCTTGGATCTCATCGAAAAATGAGTTCCTTATCTATTTTGTTATAAAATATTTTATGCAACATAGCTTATAATGTATATACAAAATTAATAGTATAATCATAATGAGAAATACTCCATTAGTTAATGGTGTTTCTACTACACACACACACAC
>LTAE01011903.1:0-14593 GCA_001647135.1 Pontederia paniculata | reverse complement strand
TTGAGCAATAGAAAGCCTTAGTTCCCCTTCTGCGATTCGAGTGAAGAATCTAGGATAGAAGGGATTGAGAGTTCTGAGTGAACTGTAAGAGGTTGTATCCTTGTCCTCGAGCAAGAAAGGAGAAGTTTGTAAGGGAGCCTTCGCCCTTGAAGAAGGAGTTTGATCTTCGGAGATCTCGGGTGCGAGAAGACCGGAGCGGGGACGTAGGCCAGGAGTTCGACTGAACCTCGTCAACAAACCTTGTGTTTGTGTGTTTGTTTTTCTCTGATCTCTCTCTCTATCTACTTGCCTTTGAATTTATATGCTTTCGCTAAATATGATTCAACTAATCTAGCATAACAAAAGTAGTAAAAGTTTTTATACACCAATTCACCCCTCTCTTGGTGCCATCCAGATCCTACACGATGGTCCCCATACATCGGTTGCAACTAATCTGAGTGGGATGGAGCTTATATGGCATGTGGAAGGAAGATGCAATCGAGAGGACTTCCCGAGTATACAAGCCTTGCATGAGGATGTCGTCGGAGACTTGTTGAGGAGAAGATGATGACGGGCAGCCACCGTTCGAACAGTGCTAGGTGCAGCATGACCTAAACGTTGGTGAAGACACTCAAATGATAGACGCTAAGACAGAAATGCTGATGGGGAAGTTGCCAACTAAAGAGAGTAGAGTCCATCTCTAGCTGGACCACGAAGTAGAGGGAAGAGGGTTCATCGATACTTAATGACAAAGAAGTTCAGGTGAAATTCAACAATACAATCATTATCATTCATGAGATGATAAATTGATAATAATGAACGTGCAAGAGAGGGAACATGTAGAACATTGCATAAAATCAGTTGACGATTGGAGGAAGAAAGAGAAGACAAACCAATGTGGGAGATAGGAAGACCCATGCCATTACCAACGTGAAGCTGATCAGTGCCATTGTAAGGTTTAGAGGCAGAGAGGGCTTGGAGGTCTGGCATAGCATGATGCCTAGCACCAATATCAGGCAACCATTCATTGTATGCACCAAGAATTGGCACAAAATCAGACAATGGAGCATAGCTATTGTAACCAGATGTGGCAATGTGTGTTGTAGAAGGAGATGGTGTCGCTGGCAGGCGTGGTCGCTGCTTGGTGTTAGGATGGCGGTATTGACACTTGTAAGGACTGTGTCCTTGGCCACCTCATACTGGACACGAATCTCGACATTTTGCAGGTGCCCAATTGCCGCCACGTCCTTGAGTTCGTGGGTATCCACGATTGTTGCTCGCAGGAATTTGCGAGTAGTTGGCAGATGGTGTGAGGGCAACAAAAGGATTGTTGTCCGGCAGATACTCGAATCTCATGACTCATGAGTATACTCTGAAGCTTAATCCACTACTTGCTTCAGAAAAAAAGATCTACTTACAAAATAGATTGCCACATATGATGTTGCATCTGACATCAGCCAAAGACCCACATGTGGGAAAAGCTGCGCTTGATGGTTTCTTAGGATTGATGTTTCATAAGTAGAATTTCAAACAAAGTAATTTCAATTGTGTTTGGATGGATCGAATAACTAAATTTCAATAAGTGCTTGGACGAAGATAACCACAAAATAAAGTTATTATTATTCTTAGATAAATATACTAGTTAGATAATAAAATTCATAATTATTTTCTAGTTATATTTAATGTAATATAATTAATTTTTATTTTTAAAAAAATCTAAAAATATTAGTATGTATAATATAATAAAATATTTTGTTAACCTTAAACTAAAAGATAATTTATGAAAAAATAGCGAGCCAATTAATAACTATATTATTAAGTGCGTATACAATAAATTTCATACTCAAAATTAACATTTAGTAATTAAAATTAAAAGATAAAATAAAATATGAATTTAAAGGTAACATAATAAATATTTTGTTAACCTTAAACTAAAAAGTAAATACATATTCAAATAAGGATTTTTTTATAATATAATAAAATATTATGTTAAAGTTAAACTAAAAGAAAATTTAACAATGAAAAATAAAAAAATATAGCCTATATTTGATAAAAAAATATAAATATAAAAATATTATTCTTTTTAAATACTTAAACTTTTAGGATTGTTGGTACCACATTTAATTTAACATGATATTAGAGCCAAATGTCCTAAAATTAAATTTCGATATCACTCATATTAAAAACTAATTTCTCCCTAATTGTTTCACGTATTGGGCTTTGGATTATACCAAAGTTATCAACCGACTCACACGTAAAAGAAAGTATTAAAAATATAAATATAAAAATATTACTCTTTCTAAAAGTTTACATTTTTAGGATTGTTGATAATAATGTTAAACCTAAATTAAAATAATTAAGATTTATTACTTCAACTAAATGTACATAGAAATTAAAAGATAAAGTAAAACTTGAAATTAAATGTTAAAAGAACAAAAAAACTAAGAGAGGGAGAGTGTGGAGAAAATTAAAATTATAAATATAACATAAAATAAAAGAAAAGAAGACGGTGAGAGGAGAGTGAAAAATGTCACGTCATATGAAAAAAATAGTAGGCAAAAATTATAGCCCACATTCTTGTTACAGAATTTTTACTCGATTCTATAGCCTTTGATAAAAAACACAATCTAAAACTCACTCCAGGGCGAACATCCGAAAACATGAGAGGACAATCTGAGGGCGATTCTTAATAATCGTATGGAGAGTGCCAGCGAATGTACGCCGAAGAACTTGGAGTTGCCTGGGAGGAGAGGCCACTTTCTGGACTGCATATTACAGAAAAACATTGGACTGCAAAAGAGACACTGACTGAGGAAAGGACCTTGCTTGATATAATTGTGGAAATGTTGTTGGTGTTACGAATATTAACATTGACGATTTAAATTTTTAGCATTATTAATAACATATTAAATTTAATATGAAATCAGAATTAAAAATCTTAAATTCAAATTTCATCCTAACTTATAATAAAGATTAGTTTTTTTTTTAATTGTTCATGTAGGACTGAATAAAAAATATCGATGAATCAAATATATTATTTTTAGGCTGTTACTACATTTAATTTAAGGAAGCTCAATTTTTTTTCATTGTTTTGGTGCAGTAAATTTTATAAAGACATTCTGTAACCAACGCAACAAAAGTTGAGTTACAGTGTTACATCCGCCAATGTCTTTGGCCTTTTATCTCACTGCCTTTATAAAGAAATCTAGAGAAGGTGGACTCTCTCTCCCCCCTCCAATCAGCTGCGGCACACAGAATTCGTTTGGCACTGTGCTGCTGATGTCCATGTGCCTTTTCTCCAATACTTTATGGAGGCCCTAAGAGGGAGAGGGAGAGGTAAAAAGGCTGCTGTGTTATCTGACTGACCAAACTAATAAATAAACAAAAAAGACTGATATTTTTTAATACCTACCATACCACCACCGGGAGCTCCACCAGACTAGACCCTCAGCCATCCAGCCATCCAATGAGGTGCCTCTTTTCTCATACAATCAGATTGGCCAAAGCTTGGCCGCAAGATAGATACTCAATGTTGCCAAATTGGAGGTGGTGAATGGGTTAAATGAGATACTGATTGATATATTTGCCCACTTGCCAAATTGCCCTGTAGATAATATATATATGCTTTTCTGTGTAGCACAGAGCATACGGTGCTGGAGCTAGCCCCAGGGGAAGCTTCACAATATACAGTCATTAGCCAGCCCCAGGGGGCCACTGCAGGCCAACAATAGCGGTGTCTCTGTCTGTATCTGGTTCACCAGATGTGGGGCAACATGTCATGGCACCCCCAACTCCACTCGTTCGGATCACACACACTACCAACATTGGATAATATCACCTTTTTTTTTTTTTAAAAAAAATTGGCCCATAAAATTTTGTTATCCTTTTTTTAGTGATGTTTTCAAATTTGAAAGTTACTAATATCTTCATTTTTAAATATGAAAGGTCAGTCCATTATCAATGTAGCCAGTGGATAATACCATTTGATCCTCCCAACTATAATAATTGAAGCTGTCGCTAACAGAGAAATAAAAAGAAAAAAAAATGAATATTAATAGTGATCTGTTGCTATTGCCGCTACCATGGTAAAAAAAGGGAAAATTCTTAATCCTAGTATTTTTTTTATTTTTTTTAATAAAATAAAATTATCATTCATACAATTACAAATAATTTTAAAAAAATGTAAGAGGATATATATAAGAACTAAAAATATATCAATTGGGAGTCTGTTATTACAGTTACTTTTATTACAAGCAGAAAGCCCACGTCTTGGTGCAATTTTCGTACAAGCAAAAGTCACCGGGACAAAAAACAAAAAAAAAGAAAAAGAAAAAAGAAGTCGTAAAAAGCGAAATGGGAATCGAAAATATCAACCTGATCGGTCCACGTGTACCTCCGGACGGCACTTTTTCCACTCCTCTCAAAATATCCTACAACAAAAATAAAAATAAAAAAATAAAAAGGACCAAGTCCGAAAGGCCACCGCATCGCATTCCCATTCCCATCCCCTTCTCTCTTCTCTTTCTCTCTGCTCTCCTATCGCACCACCGCCTTGTCCTCCACTTCTCCGGCCAAATCCCTAACACTTTCCGCCCTTTCCTCGCCACCCGTCCCAATTCTTTATTTGTAATCCTTTCCTGAGCTTTTCAGATGGGGGAAGAAGCTACGGACGCCGACTACGACCGGATCGCCGTCGCCGACGACGACGACGGGAGGGTCTGCCAGTGGGAGTTCGGCCTCCCGACCGGCGACGATCTCACCCCTCTGTCCCAGTCGCTCATCCCTCTGGAGCTGGCCTCCGCCTTCCGCATCAATCCGGAACCCCACCGCAGCATCGTCGACGTCCACCGCGCCTCCCGGCACACCATCTCCAACCTCCGCCGCCGCCCAGGGCCCGCCTCCGCCGCCCTTGATTCCTTCCGTCCCTTCGCAGCCACCGACGCCGGTTCCGGGTCCGGGGCCGGGGCCGACGACGACGAGACTATGGTCCTCGACGACGAGGAGCTCGCCGGCGGTTCCAAGGACGCCGAGGGCTCTGAATCCTCCTCGCGGAAGGTCCGGCGAGTGAACTCGGAGTGCCCCTCCGCTGCAACCGCCGATGACGCTGAGGAAGAGGAGTCCTCTGCTGCGGGGCTGGATACAGAGATGTCCAACGACGACCAGACCGCGAAGACCATCAAGCGGACGCGCCTCGTCTGGACGCCGCAGCTCCACAAGAGGTTCGTGGACGTGGTTGGACACCTCGGGATCAAGAACGCCGTGCCCAAGACCATCATGCAGATGATGAACGTGGAAGGGCTGACAAGGGAGAACGTCGCTAGCCATCTGCAGAAATACAGGCTTTACCTGAAAAGGATGCACGGCCTCTCAAACGAGGACCTGTCGTCATCTGACCAGCTTTTCGCCTCTACGCCGGTGTCTCTGCCGCGGAGCCATGGCGAACAACAACGGGCACCAGCTGCGGCGCCGGTTACAGTACCTATGCCGTATGCAGTACCGACCATGTTTCCTATGCCCATGTTTGGCATGCAGCAGCATCCATATGGACATGGAAGTCAGATGGCGATGGTACCTGTAAGCAATCATCAGGTTTCTGGGGCTTGTCATGGGTTTGAGGCTCACAATATCTACGGAGCATTCGGAGAGCTTCCCAAAAATTGGTCCGGCGGAAAATAGTTTGCCCCGTTTGCTCCTTATCCTCACTTCACTCCTAGCTATAAATTTATGATAGGTTTGCTTAAAGCTCAGTGATGTCCTAACACTAATTTATCCTGTCTGTCATATCTGCAATTGCTTTTACCTTTCCTAGTTCTTCCAATTATCACGATCAATGCCAATCACCAGTGTTTTAAACAGAGTTTGTTGCTAATTATTCACGCAAAATTTTCTTCTAGATTATAATTAATAAGAAATACTCTGTGTACATAAAGGCAAAACTTCATGGTTTAGATCTTGATATCTTGTTGATACACATTCCTGAGGGAAATTAAGTATGAAAAGTCCTATGCCTTAGGCCTCTTGGGAAATTTTACTTGCAGATTGGTTTAAATGACTTCATAAATCACAATATTAGTTCACCACACTTATTTTCCATATTGCAGGCCATGTTTCTTCAGTCCTTGAAGCCTCTGGTGGAAAAGTTTAGTTTCTTGGTAACCATAGTTTTCATGAATCCAGTCTTGAAATTTATCATGCCGTTTTCATGTGAGATCATCTCGTCTCTGTTTTAGTAGCTTGATCATTGTCTTAGCTTTCATGTTTAATCATGGATGACTTTTTTGGAGCATGTTGCAGTACATTGATAAAAAAATCATCTCCACTTGATTTTGGTACTTGTTTAGTTTATCTAAACACCATAAAATTTTACTTGCTTGTGTGTCATCTTACTTATAAGATGTAGTCCAGAAACAAAAACAAACATATTGTCATGAAGTCGTCATTCTCAGGGATGAATAAAAGCCCACATATTCTGCATTTTTTTAAGCTATTTGTTTAATTGAATAATTATTCAAACTTATTAATATCATAATCGAAGGTTCTTAATTAATGAGTTTCAATATCTCAACCTTCATAATTGAAAATATGTTTCCTTCTTAATAAATTATTCACTTGTCGAGTCTAGGTTAATATATGCAACTCATGTTTTACGAGGAGGTTAACAGTTAATATTTAGGAAGTCATGTAGTCTAACTGCAATGTGAATCCTTTAGATGAGCCAGTAAAGTTTAATGCTCTCCTATCTTTAGACGTAGCTAGATTGCAGCTTTAGCTTTCAAGAGCCATTCATCTTAGCAGTGCCAAATCCACTTCATGATCAAAGAGTACTAAAACTTCACTGACAGCATTGTGTACTTCTTGTATCATACATGCATTTCATATCATAATACTTCATGTGAGTTTCAGTGTATCTGCAGAATTAGTTCATTTTAACATTTTAGGATCTCTTTTGTAGATTCAGTGTTCTTGTTGGGTTAGGAGAATTAGCCACATGGGTCACTGCTTAGTTGTAAACTTAATATCCAATGATTGTTGGTAACTGTATTTTTGGTAAAATTTTGTTCTTAACTGTTTCTTTTCTGAAACTGATGTCATGCTTTGTTGGGTATATTAATTAATTATCCATTTGAGTCTGTTTTCTTGATTCATCTCTTGATATTAAGGATTGAGGCTTTTTTAGATTTGTTATAACATGGCAAAGCTTTTCTTCCTAGAAAGTCAAGTTTCAGTTGCTTCTGTGCACCACATCTTTAGATAATATTTGCATCTGATATGTATAATGCATTTGCCTGAACTCTATATGGAAAATTGGTGATGGATTTCTGAAAATACATGTCGAAGTGGATGTTAGACTTATCATATCCTGGGTTGCGGTTTGGTTCAAATGGTGAATGAAAAAAGAAATTTTATGAATCTATGTGGGGAAAATTCTTTGATTGGATCTAATTGCTAGCAGGGTCGAGTGAAAATGGATCATGCATGAGTCATGACCGAGATGTGCATATGGAGAAGATGTTGCAATTGCATGTGCCATCATTCTCTTTGCACAGGGAAAAGTCACAACTCTCTCGGCAAAAGCAGAACACGAGCTCAACTTTTCCTGCGTGCGTAGCGGAGAGGAGTGGACCTGCCATAAATGTCACATGATCAGGCTCCGTTGCTTCCCTTCTCCGTTCATGGAAAAAAGCTCGAGGCAGTATCCATAGTGAGCATAGCCAAAGATTGATAGAATTCCATGCAACTGTGTTTTATGCCTGCATGCAAAATATTTCGCAGGTGTCGGAGATGAGGCCGCACTTTGCCATACATGATACATATCCATCAGTGCGCTAAGAAACGTTAAGCGATACAAATGCGTCAACAAGAGAAAGCATTTTTCCAGAACGACATGTAATAAGAAGAGGGCCCATAGATTTTATTACTGAAATGCGCTTACTTTTCTTCCAAAATTGTTTGAGGCTGCCTGAAAATCTATATTGCAATATAAAACATATGGCTAAAGGTGTTTTGTTTCTAACAAGTTTTAGAGTTTGAAAATGGCAAATAATGTCGATAATTTTTTATTATTTTATTTATTTTTTAAGTGTTTTGGAGAAGGCTAACATAAGACTTGATATATAAATAAAAAAGTTTAAACTTTTTACAATATCATGCTTTTTGTAAGATTATGTTTTTTTAAGATATGAATGCGGGATATCAAATAATGAGACATATGATCCCAAGCTTAAAGAGTTGACTGACTCGTTTCCCCCGTTAATTCTTTTTCTCTTGAATAAAGCTATCTTTTTCTTTTATCAACTTGATTGAGGGAAATGAGGATACCTCAAGTTTAAATTTTTATACGTAATTTATTTATTAAAAAAATTATTTGTCATAGTGAGTCATGCGACTCGAAGTGATACAAACTAAATAGTCAATAATTCAAAATTATAATAATTATTGAAAAAAATAATCTTTCCAGGATATATGATAAATTTGTCTTTAATTCTTAAAGCCAAATGGTGTCCTGTCCTGTTTCCATGGAAGTCGCACCTAATTAAGGTGGTGTAGATCCTCAACTTTCTCCCGACCAACCAAAGTGATCTATTAATTTAGTAGTCATCTAAAAGCTGTCTGCATGCCAAATGCAAACCTACAAAAAGGGATTTTCTCTATCCGACTTCAGCTATGAGCCCTCTCTGCAATCTCCATCTTGTTCATGAAAAGGTATAACATACTAAAAACCCAAGATTGAGAGCAAAGAGCAGAAGGGTAAATGGCTCAAACAGAAGGCATGAGCAGCAGGAGCTTTGGCAACCCTTCAGACAAAGAGCATATTCCAACTTGCTCCCACCCCCTGTCCCAAGGTCTGCATAGAAGAAAGAGATTAACAAATGCTTATGCCAATGATTGATGGAAAGTTTGATTATGAAGACGTAGTAACATACAATTTCATGCCCTGTTTAATTGTAAAAGCTGCTAATGATGTTGCTGATGCATGGGAAGGTGCAGATGACAATCTTAAGCATTCGCCGCCACGGGAAACTCCGACCTCTGCGTGCCTCTACGACTACGAAGACCATGGCGATCCAAACCACGGGAAGCAGTCCATTCTGGTGAAGGTGAAGGAGCAGGCGAGGAGGTGGAGGCAGATGCTGGCAAACAAGAGACACGGATCTGATGGATCAGATGACACAACGGCATCGTGGGGTGTAAGCTTGAACGAGACCGACATAGACGATCCTGGGTACCACGGCGCCCCCAGTGAGTGCATGCCTTGTGCTTCTCTTACTGCATTCACAGATCGTTAAATGCTCTGCTGCCTTCATGTTGGATACCATGCAGTGTGTGAATCGGAAATGGCAACGGACGCCTGCAAGTGCCTACCTTCACAAACGCTCCCCGAGTGCCAGCTTCATGGCGCGGAGAAGGACCCGAGAGCTCATCGGCCTAACGTTGCACACGTAGAGTTACAAATGAAGGAGAGCAACGACGTGCACAAGCAGAAGGAACCGAGCAGCATCCGAGCAATTGCAGTCAAAAAGCCGGTGTCTGAAATCAGAGTGCGACCGGACCATCCAAGCAGCACCGGCACCGACAACAGACCGCTGAGAGAGATGGCCGCGGAGATGACCATGACTTCGAGGACAGGGCGCAACAGGAAGCAGGCGTGGGTAAGAGGAGCTTCCATGAGAGAGTACCTGATGCAGAAGTTGGAGCCGAGGGAGGAACACAGAGCACTGAGCCAAGTGATCACCGAGGCCGTGAGCCCGAGGACGTCCTTGAGGCAACAAGATGGTCACGGTGCTGCCGAAGTGGGTGTCGTGGAGAAGATGAAGGGAGCAGTGCGCTCTTTACTGGGAAATGAAGGGCTGCAAGATTCGCCGATCCCTGTGTCCACCAATCCCTTTTCAGGTACGTAGATTTTGCATGCCAATCAGACCATATTTGCTGCAACTTTTAGTGCTTGGGCTATTACGAAGATCTCAAGCATGGATCTTGTCCATATTAATCCTCCTCATGTTGCTTGATTGATTGCAGAAATTATAGATGATGAAGGAAGGACAATCCAAGCTTACATTAATTGAGAGCCACTCGAGAGTTTATGGAGTAATTAGCAAGACAACAAGCAACATTTCAACTTGATATATTACCCAAAACTTTGTTTATAAACCCAAGATTTTGTTTCTTTTTCCATTTACAGGTCTCAACATATTTTTTCCAGCTAATCTGGATACTGTGGAATTAGATTCCTGTCCACTCCAAGAACGAAAATTGTAGGCAATACAACACAAAATATTTATAATCCGAATATCTAATGCGGATGGATTAAGATGATATTGTACCACTCAATTTATAAAAGGAATCCACTTATAATAATTTCTGTTTTATGAATAAATAAATTACACGAATTTATCCAGCTGGAACACCTTTGTGCAAAACCCTAAGCACAGTTCTTCTATTTAGCAATGCAGCTTTCTGGTTTCTAACATAAAAAAACAACCATACAGCCCTTTGCAATTGTTAGTTTCCTACATTTCTTTTGCCAGGTATTAGTGGGAAATACCAAAAACACATGGGCAGCCGTCAGAACAATGAAGTTTGGTGATTCAATAGCTTCATCGGAGAACAGTCTCTTCAAAGGCCCACTCATTGATGAAATTAGAAATCGAACTCCCCAATAGCCTGCAATGCAAGTTAAACAATTATCCTCTCAAAAAAATAAATTAAACAATCATCCCATCAGATTGAATTTCAGCAAGTAGAACAAGATTTATATGATCAGCTTCTTATTGAATTTCAATATCAAAGCTTTTTAGAGCGAACTTCAATATTCAACACTATGTAGCCGTGAAAGAAATGTTCGTGATGTGTCAACAGAAGCATTGAGATCTAATCAAAACTCATTGTATTCACTAGAAAACTGTCATTTCAGCAGCATGGCTATTTTAAAAAGATCAAAAAAATGCTGTAGACTTACTTTGCAGCATGACTATTTTAAATCCGTGCTGAGTTACCTTACTAAAAAGAATATCCCTACTGTTGAGATGCATTATACCACCCTTCAGGGTACACTTCCATTTGCTCTTTGTTCGAGACACCTAGTTCAAAATATGGAGGGATTCAGAAGAGTTTCCACATCATTCTTGTAAAAAGCAAAGATACAACGATCACCTTGTCAAATTGAGCTAGAACCAGGTTTTGAGTATTTGCATCCTCCTCCCCTTGCTCAAGCTCAACCAAGTCATCATGATCGTCATCATCTTCATTAAGAGGAGGCTCATCATCATCTGCTGCTTCATTTCGAGATGGTATTGGTGTACCAATACCAGGGGTAGCAGCTTGTAGTTCAACCAAGGAAATGGATATTAGGAAATGGATTTAAAGTAAGTCATCGCAAAAGGGTCCATACTGAAAGCATTACCACATGAAACATCAGAAAAAATGTTTACCATGATCACCAGGAGTATTGTAGTCTTCAGTGGCAACTCCATGAGAATGGAACTACATATGCATTAGGATAAGTTAATAATCTTATTATACGAGAAGGGAGAAATAAGTTTAACACTCAAAAACGAAATTGCGTACATAATATTCATCATGGACACCATCCTGCTGAGGTACTAGTGCACAGGTCTTTGTTTCTTCATCGGAAGAATTTCGGGACTTTGTTAATTCCTGCTCTTTCTGCCTCAAAGAAGTTTGAACTTGTTTTTCCAGATTCTAAAATGGAAATAAACAACAAAGATAAACAGTGAAACTGAACTCCCCAGTTAATTTGAATAATGAATCAAATTGGATTTATTTGAAGAATAAAATATTCAAGAGTTGCATGCTTCTGACAGCCTCAATCCAGAAGAATGAGAGTTTCTTTTATTAAAGAAGCCTATTCTTCGGGAAGAGGAATTTTTCTGATGCTTATAAAGGAAAATAACAAAATAATTTATGTAAGTTTCATGTTAGAACTGGTCAAAAGTAGGGCATGGAAGTTGCAAAAACAATTTGTTTGTGATTAGCTTTTCCTATATACATATATCACAAGCATGAAAGATATAATTTTAATCTTGAACCGAAATTAAGCTAAAATACCACCAGCCAATGGAAAGCAAGTTAGATAAACCCCTACAAATCAGGATAATTTGAACAGCTGTCATTAGTTATTTTATGTCAGATAGAAAGTGCATTCTGCAATACATTTTCTAATCTGTTTCTAGAACTGTTGATATATGCTTTCCCCAAATTTCTTGTTTTGATTTGTTTTAACTTTAATAAAATCAAAATCATTATCAATCAACTTTCAGTACAGATTCTTAATAAGACTTCCAAGTCTGAATGTCTGATTGACTTTGTTTTCCTGAGAATGAGTTGAAATGCCATATTGAATAAGACCTAATTGATAATCAGGTGCACCTTAGTGTTGTACATTCCAATGACAATCCATCCCACTCCCCCATCCAACATACATACACAACAATTGGCAAACATCACATATCAATACATAAGTCCATGACTGGACTTTGCAGTATGTACAATCCTTCTGTCCAATAACCATGTCTTTGATCTACAAATCCTCTATCCAAAAAATTCCTAAAAAATAAAATATATAGTTCCTGGATCACACTAAATGAATCGGCTAGGGATGTAAATAAACATTGCCGTGAAGCATCAACCAAAACAGCATTGAATCTCCCAAGACTAACACTCATTAATCAGAAATTACTTATAGCACAATAGTGATAAGGATAATTATTTCACCTATAGAATCAGAAATTATATTACCAATGGAAAGTGGTGGCAAAGGAAGAGATAATGTATAGTTTCTAAAGATCAATGTGTACCTCTGGCACAAAAAACTCTAATGTGACATCACTACATCCATCCTGCTGGGGAAAATAATACCCGGGAGTTACTTGTGAAGAAGTATAGTCATCTCTCTTACGTTTTCCAGATGCCATGAAAAAGTCCTGCAGGGCAAAATCAGCATCTAACCTTTTAGAAATGATAATGTCATTTTTTCAGCAATGACCATTTTTCTCCTTTTGACACGAATAAACAGTCTGTGTTCTGTGAAGTTACTTAAGATATTTTAGCCATATATCCAAGATCAAGCCGTTCTTGAGAGAATATAAGTGCCTCAGATCACATAAGTGACATAACCAGCCACATATAGCAGGTTTCAACTAAATAAATACCTGAGTTGCAAGTTGTTGACGAGCTCCTCTATCCAAATAAGCTGGAATATGCAAATGAAAATAGCAAAATTAGTTCTTGTCAACTTAAGATGTAACAAAGATAACATTTTGATCTGTCAAAACACCCACGAATATTGACATCAACTTCAAGGGGCTTCCGATTCATCCAAGAAGATGGTGGTTGCTGCATCCATGAGGTAATGCACATCAAATACGCTCTTATTTCATCATTAATGCACATATTACACGCAACAAACTAATGCCGATGAATTGAGTACAAATCTATAGCATCAATTGTTAGCCACAGTAGATGGGCATACCATGTAAGGAATAGGCCTTCCGGTTTCTAACTCAATGCCATCTCTTATCTCACATCTCTGCAGAGGCGACGGCGACGGCGATGGAGCATAATCGGATGGGCCAGTGGGTATATTATAAATAAACTGATCAGTAACTCCTGGCAGTGGAGTCTGTGGCACTGAAGCCGGCAATGGGGTCTGCATCAGAGGAAAATACAAAGATAGTAATCAGGATTAAAGAACAACACAAAATAATGCATCAATAAGAAGCAACAACACACCGGTGGAAATAGCATCTCCGCAGTCGGGGTCTCGTACTCCTCGACCGTGCCATCGTATGGAACATTCAAATCGTGCACTGCGGCAGTCGGAGCGCCGAAGAAGTGCTCGGCCGTGTGGCTAACGATCCCGCACTGCATCATCTTCGCCTCCCAAAGCTTGTCGCGCAACCACACAAACCCCAAACATGCGGAAACAAATAAGACCAAGAAAAGCGAGAGAGAGAGAGGAAAAAAAACGAACTTTGAAGAAAGAGGGTGAGAAATTTACCGCCTGGAGTTCGCCAAGGACGTCTTCACCAGCGCCGAAGGCCATGAACTCCTCCCGAACCTTGTTGACGACGTCTTCGACGACTTGGATGTAGACGGGGGACACGTTGCTCTCCATCTCCGGCGATCGTCGGAGGCGAAGGACAGGGGAGAGGAGGAGAAGGGGGCGCGGACAGGGTGAGGGCGTATAAATAGGTTTGCATCCGCGAGGAGGAGGAGGAGGCGTTGTGGGGACACAAGTCGTGGCGTTAACGGAGAGAGGCGGCGCGTCGTTGGCACCTCGGAACCGACCTTGTCAGATTAATAACATATTGGGCTTGGTCCATGTTTTGCTGGAGGCCCATGAGCCGAAAGAATAAATTAAAAGCAACAAGATTGGACTGCAGGCTCAGTGATGGATTGATGGGCTTCGCTTATTTATTAACAAATTCGGAAAGCCTTTTTGATGGCTTGTTAAGTCACATAATTTCTTAAAAGTTTATTTTTTATAATCAGAATTATAAATAATATCAATATTTTATTCGTTTTTTTCTATAAGGTGCTTAAGTTTTAAATTTAGGCATGATTCAGAGCAAGTGTTGAAGGATCTAGATGGCAC
>LTAE01011900.1:0-11549 GCA_001647135.1 Pontederia paniculata | reverse complement strand
GTGAGCTTTCCCCACCTCATACCTAGTATATTTTCTTTCTTTCTTTTGGAAACATTGAGGACAATGTTCATGTTAAGTTTGGGGGAGTAGAGTAACATTTTGAACATTTATTTTCTTTCTAGTTAGCTCACATGCATCTTTTAACCTCTTACTCATTATGTATGAACCCTCATATGCCATGAGCCCATAATGTAGCGAGCATAATTTTTTTTTGTATCATTCATATCACATGTGCTAGGAATGTCATTGCAAGCATTTTGAAAATGAACTTTTTGATGAATCAAAGTGTTATGGATCGCTTTACTCCATGCATGTCTAAGGATCTTATATGCTAGAAGCAAAAAGAGAGGTGAAAAGTAACATCATAATCTATATTGTGAGTCGAAAATTGAGTGGTAGTAGTCAAGGGAATTTTCAACTAAGTATGGGTGCATTGCACAATTTCTCAGTTCAAGTCCACAGGAAGAGGGAAATGAGAAGATCCATAGAGCAAAAACTCATGGCAGGGCACTCGTGCCCTCAGTCGTGGGAACACACTAAATCATCTTTTGCATTATCATTTTTTGTGTGTTATATGCATTGCACATGCATATGCATGCTTTCACAAGAAGGGAAAATGAGAAAAAGAGCAAAAATAAAAATGCTCAAATGAAAAGTGCTCAAAAGAAAAAGGAAAAGAGAAAAAGAAAAAAAAAGAGCAAATCAAAAGAAAATGATGAATTCCTCTTTGTGTAAAGAAAAATGTCAAAAAGCCACGTGCATTGAATTTTTCTAATTTTGTGTGACATAACATGAATGATAAGAGTACATTTCTTGTAGCATTTGAACTTTGGAGCACTTAGAATCTCATTTATCAGCATATTTAGTTGTTGTTCTCGAAAGTTATGAAAACTTAACCTACACTCATAGTTAGATTTATGATGTGAACTACAACCTTTCATTTTTTACAATAGCATATGTAGAGGATTTGCGGCATGGAGTGATTTAATCCTATATCGATGACTTAAATATTATACTTTTCCAAAAGCTTGCAATTGTATTTCCTTACGTGATAATGATATTTGATGCATGATATGAAGTCTTCAAGCTAACCATTTATGGTATTTTCTTGAGGACAAGCAAAAATTTAGTTTGGGGGAGTTGATAAGTGCGATAAATGCATACGTATGATTAGCATAATTCATCCATTTCACAACCTTATCATGTGATTTAGGTTATATTTGACTTCAATTCCCTCAAAGAAAGAGAAACTACTCAAATTGAATTATTGTGTAGGATTTTCAGATGGAGCAACTCAAAGGTGGAGAAAATCGGATGCAACACATAACCGTAGTGAGACTTAACCGAAGAGAAGGACACGACTACGACTAACACTACAAACGATCGTAGCGCAGCTCACTATGCCCATAGCGCAGCTCACCATGCCCGTAGCACAGCTCACCATGCCCTAGCGCATCCCTCCATAGCCGTCGTGTAGCGATGTCCATCAGACCGTAGCGCACCTCTCCATGGCTGTAGCGCACACGATGCACAATCGTAACAACAACAAATGGTCGTTAGTGGTTGGTGGCTTGACTACAGTGCATATATAAGGGATAATTAGGTTTGAGCACTCTCTCTCCTCTCTTTTGGATGGAGCCGAAATTTGGAGGCTTGTAATGACTCTTAGGGATTCTTAAGCTTGTAAGAGGTACAATTAATGTTGGGTGTTTGTGATTTTAATTTATATTGAAGGATTGTGTTTGAACTTGTGATTTTGAATGTTATCATGAATTTCACCTCTTTTGTTTATTTCTCTCTCTCCCCCCTCATTATGATGAACTAATCTCTCTTATTTTAGGGTTAGATAAAATTTAGGAATTAATTACTTTGGAATAGTGATTATTCTTGTACGCAACTCTTTTATTTAGTAAACATCTTGTTAAATTCTTGTGAGATTAGCTACTTCATTTGAATTATCCTAAATTGTTATGTGATGAAAGCCATCTTAATTAACTAGTAGACTTTGCTAAATATGATATATTGGTGCTATCTAGAAAAGAAATGCCTTGTATTGCTTCTTGATGCTCATGAATATGAATGCAACTAGTGCTAGCGTGAATGCATGAAAGTGTTATTTCATAATTCTAGTTAGAATTGCATTACCTTGAAAGAGGAATGCATGATTATTGGAGTGAAGCAAGAGTCTAATACATGTCCGTCCTCACAAGCAACGTGAACCGTGTCCAGTCATCCTCTCATCATCCGGGTGACACGCGTCCTGAGTCCATGCGACGCTGCCGGTGTTTGCGTGAAGACAAGCCGTGGCGGGTGAGACACGGTCCGTGTCCGATCATCGATGCTCTATATTAAAATCAATATAATGCAATATTATATAGTTGATCCTTTAACTTACGTACTCTGTTGTTAATTAATCCTTCTTTATTCTTCCTTTCTGTTGTTAATTAATCCTTCTTTATTCTTCCTTTATTAATATGTCTACCTAAAAAAGTAACAACTCACTATATTATAATTAGAAAATGGCATGAAATGTAATCATATTAATAGGTATATCTCATGTTTATTTATGTAATAATACATTTACCACTAGTTAAACTCCAATTTATATTTATTATACATTTTTTATTAACTTTATTAGCTAAAATACTAATTCAGATAAATTAAATTAATAAACAATTGCTATCCATTAAATAATTAATTTTTATAACTTAAATATAATTCTTGAACGCAAATTCAATTGGATAATTAGAAACAAGAGAGAAGAAAAATAGGAATATATATATATATATATATATATAATTAGAAGCTATTCATATGCAAATACATCATTCTTTGAAATAAAGTATTTATTTTCTTACTTCTATTTTTAAATTATGTACAAAGTTTTTAGAGCTATTTGCAAAAAAAAGTAATTATAATTATTTTTTATTTATATTTTTCATAAAGATCCTATTAATAGAAGGACTCTTTGCCATTGGGTTGGCGTGGGGAGCGTCATGTTCCACCCACTTGTTTATTTTCCCTCTTGGCATCCGAACTTTTTATATATATATAAAAAAAGAAACAGATAAAGAAAGGAAAAAAAAAAGAAAAAAAAAATCTCCAAACCGACTCGACTCCACTCCACCGGTGTTCCAAGAGCCGACGGCACCTTCTTAGCAACCGACTGAAACGGCAACAAAGAAGAATTCCTCTTCTCCTGTTCCTTTCTTCAGGTTAGTAGTACATATTTCATCTCGATTTGTTTTCTTCTTGTTATCCAACACAAAAATCTGGCAAAAACAATCCTTCATCAGAGGGTCGAACCGACAGCAATCTTTCAGAAACATTTTTGGGGCTCTTTTCGTGTATGATATTGCGTGTGTTACCCTTCTTTTCCTGATAAATTTTAGGCTTTTATTCTGGTTTAGCTGCAGATTGTTTGCGGGAAATGAAGTGTGACTGCCTTGGGACCATAAAGATTTCATCTTGGATGGTCTGCTGAGCTTTCTCGTGGGCTACGTAGAGTGGAAGGAATGGCTTCTCGTGCGCTCAAAAAGGTGTCGGAGAAGCTGGCGTCGTCCCCTGCGGTGAGGAAGCAAGCCTTGACCTTGACGGAGGCTGCAGCTGCGAGGGTGCGGCATCTGCTCAACCTGCGCCAGCGGCCATACCTTCGACTTGGCGTCAAGGAGCGCGGCTGCAATGGAATGTCTTATACCCTAAACTACGCAGGTTCGGCTTTGGTTCATGCTCATCTCCTTTCGGATGCTTTAATTTGAGCGGATATGGAGAAAAGCTCATTTTCTTATTGTGATTATTGCATCTTGGTATTTGATTCTAGTTGAAATGTTCTGCTTTATTGCTTCTCTCTAAAAAAGAATGTGCTTTATGCAGTTGATTGTGTTGTTGTATTGCCACAAAAAAAATGTGAAATAATACTTCACAGCATAGGTTTATAAAAACACAGATGTGGCAAGGCATTTGTCACAGTAGTTCTCAAAGGCCTGTTTGGATGCAATTTATTTTCCAGCCTTCCAGGAAGAGAAATCAATTTTCGTAGGAATGCAATATTCTTTCTTGATGTTCCTATTTGTCGATTGGATCAAAATGCAGAAGTCCAGGAATTAGAAAAAGTGTATTCTCGTTGCATTTTGAATGACGTTGTAATGAACGAAATATAATATCATGAATATATTCTGAAAAATAACAGTTGCGCCCATCTCTTAAAATAATTGAGAACCAAATTTTCCTGGTTAACATTACTTCTTTGCCCTTTTCTTCGTTTAACATAGCTGAACATCCTCGCTAATTGCCTACTGCCACTTTCGGTCAGCCTCACAGCTACCGATGATCATTTGTGCTTTCCCCCCATAATCATATGCCGCAATAAGAATGGAAGATAATATCAATGAAGGAAATAAAAACATGAAATACTTAATTATAAAACAAAAGAAAACATAGTTATCCAATAAGTTTTAGAGGGGAAAAAGTGAAAATTTGACTAAATTTTGGTTAAGATGGCACCCAGATTTGTTTACTTGATTGACAAGAAATAGGAACTTTGATCACCATAAAAATTAAAAGATTATAAATTCCAAACTCAATATTTGGATTCAAGAGTAAATGATGGATGAGAAACTGTACGCTAAAATTCCAGACTTTCTGAAGAACTCCACTTATGGATCAGTGAAAGCTTCGACAAATTTTGGTGATTGCCCTGATCAGACTTTATACAGTGTATCGATAAAAACAAACATTCTCTGAAAACAAAATAGAAAAAAATACTTAAATTTCACTTATTCTATTTGCATTGAAAATGAGCTAGGAGAAAAAAGATATCCTACAGAACATAAATATTCAACACAAATAGGAGATGAAACATTGCCAACTATCATGAATGTTCTGGATTTTGGAGATGAAAAATGAAAGAGGAGAAGACTGTAGAAGATGTAACTTTCTGGCAATTGCTGCATCTGACAACCAAACAACGGAGAAGAGACAATGATTGTCAAGAGTAAAGAAGCCAATGGTTTGCTGAGTGATAAAAGCATAGCTGCAAAGAGAAAATAAGCTCTGTTTTCAGAATAAAGAGTGGTTTCATGTTTAGCAATCCAACAGTTGATCTTGCAATTGGAAAGTTTCCTTGGTTGCTACTGTTGATGATAGTCTAGACGTCTTGGATCTATCGATATGAGCATCAATTTCATCAAATTCTACTTGAAATGTTGGTTTGATATGTTATTATGGTCCATGCCAAAGAGTTAGTGTGATGTATGCTTGTCGTTCCTTCTTTATCCTACCTTAAAAAATCTAATTCCATTTCTTGAATGTCTGAAGATTGAAACAAATACATAAAACCTGAAATAGCTTTATGAAAGTCTGTTTGGGGGAAACTAATAAGTTATTGCAACGTCAATGTCTTATGTCGTCTATATAGAAAATAATCATTAAGATTGATCAACGCAAATCCAACACAAAAGACCTTTAATGCTACCATGGCAAAAATTCCAACGCTGAGACCCAATAACTTGTTGCATTCAAATGCTACTGTAAAATGAAAATATTACTGTGAAGTTACTAGGATCTTTGTTGACAACTTTGCTTAATCAACAGTTAGTTGATTCTTTAGTATACTCTGCAGCTGCATAGTTGAAATATGTATTTTCTTTTCTAATTATTTCGTCTAATATTGCAAATTTCACATGTATTTCTGTTGTCTGCATAAATATTTTAGTCCTGTAGCTGAACTTCATGACTTCTGTTTGTGATCCTTTTTCATGCGCTAAATAGATGTGTTCAAGTGATGAGATGGATTTTATTTACTTCTTGCAGATGAAAAAGGTAAATTTGATGAATTAGTAGAAGACAAGGGCGTTAAAATATTAGTTGAACCAAAAGCTTTGTTGCATGTTATTGGAACAAAGATGGATTTTGTTGATGATGCAGTGAGGTAGATCTTTTTCCTCTTTAACTATGCTACTTTTGAATTTGGGCCAAGCAACACTGATCAAGGGGTATCTAATTGCAATGCAGATCTGAATTTATATTTATCAATCCCAATGTAAAGGGGAAATGTGGTTGCGGTGAATCATTTATGACAACATCCAGAAGTGCAAATACAGAATCAGGCGACAAAAGGATCGTGTAAGTGCCCAACGAATTTTTGTGGTCGCTCACATTGTACAGTTGCAACTTACTAAAAATAAACATGATCGCCGGCGAAAACCTAATGCATTTATAGTTGTGTAGCTGAGATAAACCTGTGTATCATTTGCCATCTCCTTATATTTCTTTCAGACATGGCGTTTTTACTGAGTGCTAATTTTTTAGCAAACTCTTGTACAATTTTTCTTTATGTTTCAATACTTGTCATTAGGTACTTGAGCCTCAATATTTTGCAACATATACTTGTATGAAACTGTGGATAATTCCAGTTACCTTTTCCCTTTTCTGGATAATTAAGAATTTCCGTTGTTCAACGAGAACCTTTGATGTCACCTTGCAACAATAGCAGTTGCAAGATTTACAAAAGGCACTGGAAACTGCAACAGTTTTCTCCTGTTTTAAGCTTTTGAGAGATCTTAGGTGTAACGCTTCCAAATTCACATTCTGAATATAGATTTGAAAACGTTACTATATCTTTCTTTGACTTAAACTTTGACAAAAAATAGTCAACATATTAAACATGTAATGCAGAAGCAATATCTTTCATAATAAAATTCGTTAAATCAGTTTAATACTAATAAAATTTTTTATATCATAATATAACTCACAATAGTTCCATAAATATGAAGAAAACTAAAATGATAAAGATTAGACTCTTAGCATGTGCACATTAACATCATCAATAGTGACATCACATATTAATTGTGTTCATGGGCTCCAGGATTAAAAGTAGGAGAGACGATTCTTCCATTAGTGATGAAACTCAATATGTAATAGAAATATAAAATTAATCATATAAAAACATGATAAAATTGAAATCAATGTTCATAATTTTCATTTTCATTCACTTTATTCATTAGCATTTTTATTATTTATTTATTTTTTTAATATTCTCCATTATTCAATTGCAAGAATCTCAATTACATTGTTGGTATAATGTCCAATATTTTTTGTCAATAAGTTCAAGTCAAATTTTATCTTTTATTTAGGACTCATTTTCTCTTTTGACTATACGTTGTTCTAAGTTTATGATTAAAATAATCAGTCATTTAATTGGTCCCGAAGGAATCCCATTGAACCTAAAGAAATTTTTTCAGATATTCTTAAAGGAATCCAATTTCTCCATGGCTAAGGATCAATTCATCGGGAACTAAATCATGACATCATAGATCAATTCAATCATATGCAATATTCTTTTTAAATTCTTATCGTGAAAATTTAAATTTGTGCACCTCATACATCAATCATTCAATTAATAAAATTATCATTTTATATAGAGAGGAATATCTAGAAAAATAATAATTAATAGCTATAACAATTTGTCACGATTAAAAATACTTTCACGGTACAAAATATCCTTAGAGTTTCATCCAAAACTTTTACAATAATTCTTTTGCACTCTACTTTAGCTTCTTTACAAGAATGATATTGTTCATTTTATAAAACTCCCATTTTTTATTTTTGGACATATTTGATATAATGTCAATACAAAATTCATAGTTTAATTCAAAATCATCCATTTGGAAAATTTTTATTTTTTCTTCAAAGTAGACTTTAAGAATATTTATATATAAAATCTACCTAACTTACTTCTTAATCATTCATTCTCAAGAAAATCTAAAACATTGTCCATCAATTTCATATTCAGGATTCTCATAGCTGAATATTAAATCACTCATAACTCCTTAAAATCTTTTTAGGTCATTCCAAGTTTTATTACAAGATAGCTCATGCGTATCACTATCCTATAAATTTCACTCCCTAATTTGATCATTATAATTTATGATGAAGTAAAACCTATTATATCTCTAGGTTAGTATTTTAATTATATCTCTCTACATACACCTCATATTACATTAATTTTTGATTTTTTCTGAATTTAGACTTCAATACCTACCCATCCATATATATTATACATATTTTTTGAAGAAGTAAAACTTATTCGAAATCTCATTTGAAGATAGATTATAAAATCAGGATAAAATATATTACATCAATTGAAAGCCTCAAACTTTCATAAATACAACTGTAATTTCATATAAAATTTTTTAAGACCCAATAGATTATTCATTTTAAGGCTAAAACTCAATCACGAGGAATAGATTATTCATTTTAAGGCTAAAACTCAATCACGAGGAACATAATTATTTTTTAAACATAATAATATAAAATTAATATTTCATTCATTCAAAACCCTAATTTTATACAAGTTGATCTAATCATACTAGAAATAAAAGGGATCAAGACATGAAAGTTTGGTGCATTTCCAGTTTTTATTAGTCGATAATTTAGATCACCACTAAAATAGATTACCACTTTATAAATTACCGATGATATTATATATAGCGTTTGGTAAGTAGCAATAACATAAATTATAATTAAATTATGAAATAAATAATTACTAAAATACCCTCCAAAATTCTTCTAAAAAATACCCTCCAAAATTGTTGAATTAAAATAAATATAAAAAAAAGTGAGTTAGGTCAAAATATGAGTTTATATTATTAACCATTCATAAAATAATTAAAAAAAATAGGAGATAATGTTGAACACTATTATTTTGTAATAAAATATAAATATTTTTAAAGTGTTAGATTATCAGAGAAGTAAAAATCACTAATAATCTGTTGCGGCCAAAAGTGGTAATATAGTGGGTCCTAAAAATTTTAAATTAAATAACTGATAATCTATTAGATTACCTCATACCAAACGTCTCGATTACCTCATACCAAACACCTCGTATGACATAAATCCAAAATCATAATTTCATTTCATACAATTAATCTATATCATCTTATATATGAGATTAATTTTATATTTGATCCTCCTAATTACATACCTATTTGTGTTTGGGGCTTTCCCTCGTTTGTTCCTAACGCTTTTAATTATCGTTTTCAATCCCTTGATCTCCGTGCATTTGTTCTTCTTCACTGTCTCCTAAGAATTTTGATACAACTTAGAAGAGAGGAGAAAAGAAGAACCATATATGGTTTCATTTTTACCTCTGTACTTAGTAGAAAATGATAAGAGAAAAAAACAAGAGGCTCCACTCGACGGCTAGAATTTTACGAGAAAAATAAATTATGAGGATCTTCTCTTTAAGGGTCTATTTATATGAATTTCTCTAAGTCGAACCCATAAAATTTCCTTATTTATTTTCAGCCCATGTAAAATAAACCAAATATTATTACTTTCTTATTTATTTTAATTTTCTAAAATTGTGGAGTGTTACATTAGGCATGCATTGTTCTTTCCCACGATGCAATGTCCAGTTTCATATTAGCATTTAATTGAATAGGATTATGTGCTCATGTTCCATTCTTTTGGAACTGAAAAGATGTGGAACTACCATATTTTAGCAATGTTTTAAAACTCGACCCGGACATCGACTCGGATAGCTCGACATATCAGGTTGGATCAGTCGGACCGATCAGATCGGATGGTCGAACCGGATAATAATAAATTAATATAAAGTAAAAAATTAGGTATAAAATCATAATACATGAGCACATATTATTGATATAATATCATAATATTTTTTAGTTTTAATTCACAATTTGTAATAGTACTTAATGATCAAAGATAAATAATAGATAATCATTAAATACTAATAATGACAAAATAGATTATTTAACTTTGAAAAATTAAACTAAACTTATGAATTGATTATTTAAGATAATTGTTAAATACTTTAGATTGATTCATTAAATTTTTTATTTAACGTAATTGTTTCAAATTTTACTTATATGACAAAGTAAATTATTTATTGCTTTGAAAAATTAAATTAAACTTTTTATTTACTATTTGAAAAAAAATATTTTTTTTGCCGGATTGGTCAAATCCGTCGGGTTGAGCGGTTCAACCCGAGTTTTGATCGGATTTGATCAGGTCAAAGCGGGTCAATTGGCACCCCGGATTTAGAGTGACCATGACTCGTTTTAGACTCCGAACACCGGTCTGACCGGTCTGACCGGCCGGGCCGGGCCGGGCCGAATTTTACAACATTGGATTTTAGCTTCTTGGCTTGCTAATTTCAGAACGATTATACTTTTCTGGTGCTTCTGAAGTGTTTCTCTTGTTGGAGAACTAGTGTTTTCTTTTAAAAAAAGACAATTATACAATATGACCCTCTTAACTCTTAGGTAGACAGAATTCTCAAAAAAAAAAAAAACCTCTTAGGTAGACATAGCAAAAATTAATAATGTCGGCATCTCCCACCAGGACAACTTCATCTTGCGATACATGTTGGTGATGATCTTATTTGTTTCGGTGACGTATCTTTTAGAAATTTTTCCGTGTACGTTTCTTTGGTAATAAAAAAACCCCTCAGTGAAAAAATAAGTCAGTTACAAAAAGGAGTTATATGTCGGTTGACGTTCTAGTTTTCCGGGCTTCATACTTCATATCGATTAAGTTGTATTTATGGAAATGATGCTTTATTTTTGGAAGAGAAAACATTTTCTTGTAACAACCGATATGATAATTTTTTTTATGTAAAATTAATTAAATAAATAGTTATCTTTTATATTTTTAATAATATATTAAACTATGATCATTGATAAATCATTCGACAACAAGAATTTTGATTCAATTTATTAATAATTAAACGGGTAAATTGTCACTCATTCTCTAAATGGGCAATGAATTTTATTTGTAATCATATGGTCATTGATCTTGGAAAATTTTATAGGCGCGATCATCTTCACCAGTTATCTCCGATTTTTAACGATTTTTAAGTTAAAATGATTATGTTGATGCCACTTAGATATTTTCATCTCTTCGACATGTCGTTAATTCTTGCTACATGGTAATATTATATTAATTAAATAATAAAATTAAAAAAAATAGAAAAGGGGTGACAACCCCGAAGCAGAGGTTGTCACCCCTTGTCGAAGGAGGGGTTCATCGCCCCCTCCCTCTCTCTTGCTCGTAGAGGCGGAGGTCGTAGAGGCGGAGGGGGCGGAGATCCTCCCATCTCGCTCTCCCTTGTCCTTCCTGCACGATTCCCATCACGTCCTCGTCAACTTGCTCGCATCTGAGCTCCTCATCCTACTGTAGAGATAGTGATAGTTGCCCTTCGTCGTCGGCAACATGCAACCTTGATACTGTTGTAGTGACTTGCAGTGGTCACCAAGGTCGCGTCCGTCGGCGAGGAGACGCGCCTGCAGGGGCGCCGGAACTGCCGAAAGACGTTGACGCGAAACGCCGCCTTTGAGGGACGGACGGGTGCGGGCACGGCGGCTATATATGGATAGAGGGCGCATCCCGGGAGTCCCTATCGGTAATCCGAATTCTTACTCTTCCCCCTTCACTGGTATCAGAGCAAAAGAGCGCCTGCGAACTCAATTCTTCTCCTTGCGCGCGCGACGATCTGCTTCCGCTCTCTCTGGCTTCACCCCATCGTC
>LTAE01011899.1:0-10298 GCA_001647135.1 Pontederia paniculata | reverse complement strand
TAGAGGAAGGAGTGTTTGGTAAGTGTGAAGAATCCAACCCGGTGCTCTATGGGGAACAATGTCATCTCTCGGTGCTTGAGGAAACATTAGGACATAAAATTTCTTCCTTGAACATAAAAGTCGACAAGGCAAAAACTAAATGCATAAGGAATCTACCTCCACACGCCTTGGTGGAAAGAGTTAGAAATTTTCTAAGCTTTGTTGGTTTCTATATTCATTTCATTCTACACTTGATCAAAAATTTTATTCCCTCTTGTGCCTTACTTGTGTGAGATGCTAACTTTATTTTTGATCCAGGAGGTTGTTGAATTTGCTTTATTTTTTAAACTGAAATTTAGGTGGCCGGACAACTCCTTAAGCCTTACTTATCAACGAAGAATTGGAAGGCAACAAGCTTCGAAATTACAAGATCCGGTGCAATGATCTCCATGTCGAGCCAACGACATTAAACAAAGACGCTTCTTGGAAGGCAACCCATGTTCTAAACTTTATAACTTCAGAATAAATTCATTTTATGTTTTGGATTAGTGTTTTGGAAACCTATTTTGTTTCATTGGTGCAGAAAAAAATTATCAAAGCTCGACAAACTCTCCTCTCCACTCTCCTTCTCCCTTCTTCTCCATGTTTGTAGGTTGCGGCTGCACACATCCAAGTCAAGCAAAGCAAGCAATCAAACATGTGTTTGTGTGCACTTCTGGGCAGCCACTAAATCAATTGCAAAAGAGAGAAAAGGAATAAAAGGCCCGTGGACTACAGGAAATGCAAATTGGTCTCCATTCTCTCCTTCTACACATGGAGCATGTGAGATTTCTTCACCCCATACTTAGTACATTTCTTTTGAAAATTGAGGACAATGTTTATCTAAGTTTGGGGGAGTAGAGTTAGTTAATGTCTAGTCGTTTACATGCATTTTCAAATTTCTTATGTTTTGCTTTTTGGCCTCATTTTTCCATGAACCCTTGCATGTATGATTCCCTAGTAAAGAATGCATAACTCTTATATATCATATACATCACATGTACTAGGAATGCTATTTCAAGTATTTTGAAAATGAACTTTTCGATATGCTAGAGTGCTATGAATTATTTTACTCCACGCATGTGTAAGGACCTCATATGCTAGAAGCAAGAAGAGAGGTGAAAACTAACGTCATAATCTATATTGTGGGTTGAATATTGAGTGAAAGTAGTTAAGGAAATTTTCATCTAAGCATGGGTGCATTGCACAAATTCTTAGTTTGAGTTCACAAGAAAGGGAAATGAGAAGATCCATGGAGCAAACACTCATGGCAGGACACCCGTGTCCTTAGTCGCAGGAACACACTAAACCGTTCTTGTATTATCATTTTGTGTGTTATGTGCATTATACATACATATGCATACTTTCAAAAGGAGGGAAAATGAGAAAAAGAGAAAAAATAAAAAAGCGAAGGAAAAAGGCTAAAATAAAAAAAATGCTCAAAAGGAAGAAAAAGAGAAAAAGAAAAAGAGGAAAGCAAAAGAAAAATGTGTACTCCCCCTTGTGCAAAGGAAAAGTTCAAAAGTCACATGCATTGCATTCTCTTTTCTTTTTGTGTGACATAGCATGGTGATAAGAGTAACTTTCTTGTGTATTTGAACTTTGAAGCACATATAATCTCATTGATCATCATACTTAATTGTTATTTCCGAAAGCTTACGAAAACTTGACCTATACTCATAGTTTGATTTGTGATGTGAACTATAGCCTCTTTGATTTGGTGATGGTGTGTGTAGGGAATTCGCGGTGTGGAATAACTCAATCCTATTTTGATAACTTCAATGTTATATTTTATCAAACTCTTGCAATCGTATTTCCTTACTTGATGATGTTAGGTGTTAATGATATGAACTCTTAAGAGGTACCACCTATGATAGTTGCTTGAGGACAAGCAACGTTTAAGTTTGGGGGAGCTGATAAGTGTGATAAATGCATACGTATGATTAGCATAAGTCACCTATTTCATAGCATTATCACGTCTTTCAAGTCATATTTGATATCAATTCCTCGAAGAATTACCATCTACTCAAATTCGGACGATTCTAGTAGTATTCCAAAGGTTTGGAGGGTTCAATCGACTTCAACAAAGGTTCAATCGACTTTTGGAGGTTTAGGAGGAAGTTCAACCAACATTCAACCGTAGCCAGAAGTATCTAGTCATAGCTAGACTCTGTTCAAAGTGCCATTTTCATGAAGGGGAAGGAATTCGCTACGGTTAGATACGTTGGAACATTGAGCAACTCGTATTACTTCTCCATCAAACCGTAGCGCAACAATGCTAGGTCATAGCGCCTCTTCATCAAACCATAGTGATGGATGCAAAGTCGTAGCGCATCATATCTCATCCGTAGCGCCATTTGTAAAGTCGTAGTACTATATAAGCTGAAACTAGGGTTTAATTTTGGGAGCCACCTTGGAGCCATTTTCACAGTAGAGGCCCCTTTGGGGGCCGATTTCCGGAGCTCCAATGGAAAGATTTAGAGGCCTCATTCTAGGGTTTTGGTTATTGTAACTATTTGTATGAGGTATGTTGAATTTCTAGTGGTCTAAACCTAATTTATGTTTAATATTAATATATGAACTTTGGATTCATAGTTTAATGGCGTTTTCTTCTCTTATTTCTCTCCCTCTCTTCCCTCTTGTCATGCATAGCTAATTCCCCTTTGTTTTAGGGCTAGATGATGTTTAGAGTTTAAGAGCTTTGGAATGGTGATTATGCATGCTTGTGAATCTTTTATTTGGTGAATGTGATGTTAAACTTTTATGGGAGTAGCCAACTTATTTCAGTTATCCTAGGTTGTTAAGTGATCAAAGTCATCTTATCCAAGTATTAGCTTTGCCTAATAAGATACAAAGTGTGATGTCTTAAAATAGAATCATCTTGTGTTGCTTCTACAAGCTCATGAATATAATGCAACTATTGTTAGCGTGGGTGAACGAAAGTGTTATTCCACAACCTTAGTTAGAATTGTGTTGCCTTGAAAGAGGAATGCATGAATTATTGAGTGAAGCAAAAATCTATTGCATTTTATATCACTAACCTTTGCATGACTACCCTAGATGGATTTCGAAATTCTAGAACATTTCTTATTTATATTTCCACCTATTTGCATATTGTATTTGCATCTCTCTTCGCATTCTTCTTACTTAGTTTTAATTGTAGTGTAGACTTTTCTCTCCTAATAATAACCGTCTAAATAACGATTTGAGAATCATAATTCTAGTATTTTGCCAACTTCCTTGTGGGATCGATATTTTATTACTACAACATGGCCCCGTGCACTTGCGGGATGCTTGTCATTCGCTACAGTTGCAGGTTGCACCTAGCCAATTCGTCTTCTTTATTGTTTAAATGTGGGTGAAGAGAGTTTAACTACTGTTATCCTATGGTTCACAAGGGTTGAAGACGAGTTCAAAAGGGTCTCTACGGCCTGGGATCAGGTCGCTACAACTTGGAGGTTGTGGCTAAGGTTTTTAGGTCGTGCACTACGTCCTGTAGGTCGTGCGCTACGACTTGTGTCATGGCCTGGTGGCCGTGACTACGGTTGGTTGTAGCCTTGTGTTGTGTTGTTACTGTTCTATCGATTTATCCATTGTGTCTATGCTACAGTGGAGTTTCAAATCATTCCTAACCTCCTATTTCAAGTTCTAACAATACAAACCCTAGGTTTGATAAATCTAAACGTTCAATCTATCAATTATAATTCTAGATTTCAATGTTTAACAAAAAATAAGGTTTTAACATATCAACTTGAGAAATATCAATACCTGCATACTATTCTCTATGGATCCTTAGGTTTTAGGGCTCAATGCAATCCATTTGGCAATAAATCCAATAAGAACAATAAAATCAATCACATACACAATCTATCACACATACATGATATCATTCACACTCAAAAGCCTTTCTCCATTCTTCATGTTCAAGATCCATGGGCCTTGATGAATATTCATTGAATCAAATATGAAACAACGCCAAAATCACATTTGGGAGGAGAAATGGATCATTCTACATACCTAGAACCAAAGTTAGGGTTCCTTTGATTCTTAGCTCTTCTTTTTCCCCAAGTAGAAGCCTCCTCCTCCTCTTTGTCTTGACACATATATATTCCTCCTCCTCAATGCCTTCTTGTTGCTCTTTAATCCAAGGAGAAAGAACCATACTAGTGCCCTAACATTTGGGAGAGAAATTTAGGCTAAAAGAGAGAAAGAAAAGAGAAGAAATCTGGATGGGGTTGGTTTATTGGCTTTTATATGAGGTTTCGGGTTAGTTTGGCGAGCTTAACTAAAATACTAGAATTAAAACAGAATATAATGCCCCAAATAAATAGAAAAAAAATAAAAAAAAAAAGATTAAAACAACCAATTGCCCAAAACTAACCCTAAACCTCATATAAAATCCCTTTTTTATTTTTTTTATTTATTTGGGGCATTATATTCTGCATTCCTTAAAAGAAAATTCATCCTCAAATTTGATTCATAAGCAATAACACTTACCTAATAGATGTGGAAATCGTTTTTTTTTTATTTTTTCCTCCAATTCCCATGTCGCTTCTCGCCCTCGATGATGCTTACATGCTACTTTAACTATAGGTACCACCTTGTTGCGAAGTTGATGCTCACTGTACTCCAATATTTCCATAGGATACTCTTCATATGTTAAGTCATCCTTGATATTTGGTTCTTCAATGATTGGTACATGTGACCTATCATAATTATATTTCCTTGGCATGGATAAATGAAACACATTGTACATAGGATGGAGGTAATGTCAATCTATTAACACCTTCACCAATCTTTTCCAATATTTCAAATGATCCAAAATCCCTAAGGCTCAATTGAATACTAAATCACATAACATCTTTGGTTGGTGAGGTATTCAATAGCACAAGGTCTCCAATAGCATAAATTTATTCTCTTCTACCTTGATCTGTATAGCTCTTTTGCCTACTTTGTGCGACTTTCATCTTCTCTTTGATCATATCAATTTTTTCCGCATATTGTCTAATAATATCAGGTCCAACCAACCTTTTTTCGCCTACTTCAGTCCAATAATTTATAGATCTGAAGGTCTCCCATACAAGGATCCAAATGGAGCCATTTTGATACCCGCATGGTAACTATTGTTGTAGACGAATTCCACTAAAGTTAGATGAACATCCAAAGTTCCTCCCTAATCCAAGGCACATGCTCTCAACATATCCTTTAGAGTTTGAATCGTTCTTTCACTTTGTCCATCACTTTGAGGGTGAAATGCAGTGCTGAAATTCAATCTTGTGTAAAATGCTTCTTGAAAACTTTTGCAAAATCTTGGATGAATCTCGGATCTCTATATAAAACTATAGAAATTGGAATACCATGAAATCGGATAATCTCATCAACATATAACTGTAGGATCACTTGGCACCAAGAGAGGGGGGTGAATTAGTGTAATAAAACTTTAAACTGATTTCACAATAAAAATTTGAAAGCTCAAAATCGATTTATCGCAAAGCTCAAATCGTAAGCTCTCAATCAAGAACAAGTGCAATAATGATATGAAAATACAAGATGATAAGTAAAGCAAGTAAGAGAGAAATGCAAACTCAAGACACAGATCAAGTTGTTGACGAGGTTCGGCCATTGACTATAAATACTTTCATTAATAAATGTTTTCCATACATACATTTTTTTGAACTTATCGTGGCCTATGATGTCTCCTTCCTCTCCTTTATTTTCTATAAATATTATTAAACTATCATCTCTCAACATCATACCATATCACAAAAATAAGGCCGCCACCAAGAGGTCATCATCTCACTTGATATTTGTTGCTCTTCTCTTCACCACCCTCATCTTCAAATCCTTCAATGCTCGAGAAGTAGTAGATGGCCACTCACACTAAAAGACCATAAATGTAACGCCCCCAAATCATATCCCACCACCTAGCAAAATACAAACTTGGAGACGCTATCAACATACATATTTGACCTGACTTTAGATCATAATACATAAGGCGGAATCCAATAATTTAAAAATAGAACAACTAATCTAAACAAAATATCCTTTTACATGGTTCCATAAAGAAAAGACATAACTGAATGAAAATAGATTTGACTCAATCTAGAACTGATCATATGCAGCCACCACATCACGACCATCTGCATCGCATGTACCATCGCTTATTCATTTTCATGTTCGCCTCCAGGATCAATAGCAGGGGAAACTATATCCCATGAGTGATAAATCTCAATATGTAAAAGGTAATAATAATTCAGTAGGGTAAATCATATATGGAGATACAATTAGGGAAACCATCAATAACTTTACTTAAATTTACCTTCTTATCATTATGATAATTTATCATCTTTTAGTTCAATCATTGCCTTTGGTCCATCACTGTCAAGAACATCAATTTCATCTCTCTCATGATGCCCATATTCTTTCATCAATAGGTTCAAGCAGAGTGAACTATTCTTTGGACCACATTATTCGTCTTTATTTTTTTTCTTTCTTTCTTTAAACATTACAATCTTTAATGAGCCTTTACCAATCATGAAGGTCGTTGGCTTTGATCCGGACACCAGTAAGACTAGCTAGACCTTAGGTTTCTCTCCATGACCCAAATATAAACTAGTCCCGAAGGACCCTCAATTCCCCGAGGGAATTGGAAACTAGTCCCGAAGGACCCTACATCTCTAAAGAGACTGGAACTAGTCCCGAAGGACCTCAATTTTTGAAGAAATTGGTCATTATCAATCGTCGGGACCCAACTCATACCCTTCACAAATAAATTCAATCACATACAATATTCATTTTAGCTCCTAATCGGACTCTAGGTTAGGACTCATGCAACCACCATTAACTTAAGCAATATAATTAATTCTGGAATATAATTTAAAGTCATCAAATTCGGAACACGGTCCACATCCCATTGGGACATGGACCTTTTTATGTACACGCATCATGCACATATGAGATACCCTAAGGTTGATCCTCCTTAATTACATACCTTGATTTTGTTGGTCTCGATCCTCCCTCGTGTATGCCCTTCCCTTCCTTGAGTCCTCCAAGAGGGAAGAGATGGAGAGAGAGAGAGAGAGAGAGAGAGAGAGAGAGCAATTCCGATGCCTTAGGCTTGAGAGAGAATTATGAGATCCCCCTCCTCTACTCCTAAAATATGGGGGTTCTTAAGCATAATCCTAGTCAAAGTAAATTTAATCCCTCCTATATCTTTTAGGATTAGAAGTCCTTTAAAACTAGTTTGAATAGGATTAAGAATATTAATTAACTAGGATAATAAGTTAACTTAATCTTTTCTTATCCCAATTGTGATTAGGAGTCTTTTAAGATCTATTTTGGGTAGCATTAGGAATATTAATTGATTAGGATAATACTTTGATTTTGACTCTAATCCTTTTCCTAATCCTAATCATACAATACTTTATATTATAATATCTTTCTTCTATTGTTTATTACTTTTCCTAATCCTAATCATATTATCTTTATTATTTATATTTATTAAAAATTTTGGGTGTTACATAATAACCTCCTTAAAAATGAATTCGTCCTCGAATTCTACCTTGGGTTTCTATCAATCTAATGTTTGAAACTTTTATTTGCTTTAGTTGAAAATATTTTATTATTTCTATTAGAAATAACCTCCTTAGGAATTTACCCCATCTTTAGCCTATAAATTGGGTTCAGGATGCACACCTTCGGGTTCGGCCTCCATGATGTACACCCTGCCTGTCGTAAGGGTAGGAGGGCCTCTTGCTTCTCACGCACCTTGATCTCTCTTCTTTCGGTTTGGGCATTCTTGTGCATTGAGGCCTTGCTTCCCGCAGTTAAGACATGCACCTGTCTTAAGGCAAGATTCGCCTGAATGGATCCTCTGGCAGTGTGGGAAGGTCTTCTTTCATCTTGTTGTTGTATTTGTTTATCCCGTTGTGGGTAGGGATTAGAACGTTCGATGCGGCGATCATCCCTCCTTGTAGGAGCCTTGGCCGGTCGCCTATCATCCCATCTGTCTCGAGTCATAGCTTTCTCCTTCTGAGCTTTCACCCATTCATGATGCTCTCTTTCCAGTTCGGAGGCAAGTTCTGTGGCATCATCCATAATCTTGCAATTCCCGCTCATGACCTTGGCCCTTAGTCCAAAATATAGCCCATTGACAAACCTCTTGGTCCTCGATTTCTCCTTTTTGTTCAGGGTGCAATATTTTTCAAGTCGTTNTCGCCTATCATCCCATCTGTCTCGAGTCATAGCTTTCTCCTTCTGAGCTTTCACCCATTCATGATGCTCTCTTTCCAGTTCGGAGGCAAGTTCTGTGGCATCATCCATAATCTTGCAATTCCCGCTCATGACCTTGGCCCTTAGTCCAAAATATAGCCCATTGACAAACCTCTTGGTCCTCGATTTCTCCTTTTTGTTCAGGGTGCAATATTTTTCAAGTCGTTATACTTGACTAGATATTGCTCTGCTATCATATCCCCTTGTTTCAATTGCAAGAATTCCTCCTGCATTCAATCTTTTACATATTGGGGTTGGTAACGGGCTTTAAAGACTTCCTTGAAGTCCTTCCATGGGACAATGTCCTGAGTTGCAAATTTGGTGCTCTTGGTGGCTTTCACCAGTCCTTGGCATCACCTATGAGGCGGTTGATGGCGAAGACAATCTTTCGCTCCACAGCACATTGCATTTCGGTGAAGATTTCCTCCATCTTCTCTATCCATTTTTTGGCTTTTCTGAAGTCTTCAGTTCATTGAACTCAGAAGGATGCTACTTCAAGAACCTCTCAATGGTGTCCTTTGACTCCTCATGTTGGTGTTCCCTTTGGGGGGCCCTCATCAGACCTTGAGCCGATGGGATTACATACTCCACCTTATGATTTGATGGTGACTGCTCTGGAGGAGGAGGAGCTCGCTTATTCGCGGAACGTCATGGAGCATCTATACATAATAAGTATGTTACTACCATTAGCAATAAGATCTATACTATGTCCTTAGTCTAACCTTTACTTGATGGTGTGATGACAGTTCGTGATGCTTGCACATGATCCTTAAATACTTAGAGGCAGCTAAGAAGTGCCCCTCATTTGGCTCTGATACCTTCTGTAACGCCCCTAAATTCATATCTCGCCACCCGGCAGAATCAAAACTTGGAGACGCTACCAACATACATATTTGACCTGACTTTAGATCATAATACATAAGGCGGAAGCTAATACTTTAAAAATAGAACTAATCTAAATAAAATATCCTTTTACATGGTTCCATAAAGAAAAGACATAACTTAATGAAAATAGATTTGACTCAATCTAGAACTGATCATGTGCAGCCACCAGCATCACTTGTACCATCACCTATTCGTTTTCCTGTTCACCTGTAGGATCAATAGCAGGGGAAACAATATCCCATGAGCGATAAATCCCAATATGTAAAAGGTAATAATAATTCAATAGAGTAAATCGTATGTAGAGATACAATTAGGGAAACCAACAATAAGTTAACTTTACCTTCTTATCATTATGACAATTTATCATCCTTTAGTTCAATCATTACCTTTGGTCCATCACTTGCAAGAACATCAATTGCATCTCTCTCATGATGCCCATATTCTTTTATTAATAGGTTCAAGCCAAGTGAGTATTCTCTTTGGACCACATTATTCATCTTCAATTATCTTTTCTTTCTTTCTTTAAACAATACAATCTTCAATGAGCCTTTACCAATCATGAAGGTCATTGACTTTGATCCTGACGCCAATAAGGCTAGCTAGGCTTTGGGGTCTCTCTCCATGACCCAAATATAAACTACTCCGGAAGGACCCTCAATCCCCGAGGGAATTGGAAACTCGTCACGAATGACCCTCAATATCTAAAGAGAGTGGAACTAGTCCCGAAGGACCCTCAATTCTCGAAGGAATTAGTCATTAACAATCGTCAGGAACCAACTCATACCCTTCACAAATAAATTCAATCACATGCAATATTCATTTTAGCTCCTAATCAAACTCTAGGTTAGTACTCATACAACAATCATTAACATAAGCAATATAATTAATTCTGGAACATAATTTAAAGTCATCAAGTTCAAAACAAGGTCTGCGTCCCTTTGGGACATGGTTCTTTTTATGTACACGCATCATACACATATGAGATACCCTAAGGTTGATCCTCCTTAATTACATACCTTGATTTTGTTGTCCTCCCTCGTGTATGCCCTTCCCTTCCTTGAGTCCTCCAAGAGGAGAGAGAGAGAGAGAGAGAGAGAGAGAGAGAGAGAGAGAGAGAGAGAGAG